>JACXGM010000490.1:29804-72484 GCA_016801145.1 Umbra pygmaea
CACACACACACACACACACACACACACACACACACACACACACACACACACACACACACACACACACACACACACACACACACACACACACACACACTTTCTCTAAATTCATTATAGTTGACCTAAGCAGGAGGTTTTTTTAGACAGTAGCTAGTTTGTCCTAACTGACCTGAATGGGGACAGATGCCGGAGGGTAGTGGGGCTGCTGCTGGGGCTGCTGCTGTTTGGAGTAGGCTGCATAAAATGGTGCCTCGTTCATCAGTTTGTTGTAGAGCTCTAAGGCTTCCAGAACCTTCACATTTAGCTCGGACAATTCAGAGTGTTGCCTGCCAGGGACAGAAGGGCAGAGAAATGAGACAACCAAGAAACATTTGAAAGCGGTGGGAGGATAGATACTGTAAAGGGAGGTTAATACTCCGCTCAAACAAAAAAATTGAGAATTTACATTTGAGCTATTACTTGTACAGTAGGTGTATTTAACACCTTGTTTAGTTGAAAAAAGGAGTTCAAACAATACTTACATTCACAATTGTGTTTTAAAAGATGCTTTTATCCAGAGCGACTTACAGTAAAAATGACTTTTACAACACCCACGTGTTATGTGTGTTATTACATTTCTTTGCCAGAATATGGTTTACTATTAAAATTGGTTGCATTGTGTTTGGTTCCATTGCTGAAGATGCATGTACTTGTAGATTTGATGGGAGCAAATTTAACCAGTGTTTAGATTATTTCATTAATCTCAGACATGTTTTCCAAATATATTATTCTAAAAGAAATGTACAAAAGTACAATTAAAAGCTTATTCAACCAATATTGTGGCGTAAGTTAGGTGTTAGAAAAGCTTTGCACCTGTCAAATTGGAAACACTTTTTTATTAACAATATGGTGGCTGGTAAAATGTGGGTATCCACCAGCCTAGCTATCGCAATGTGTCTGAAATGGCCTTCCCGAACAATAGTGGAAAAAGTTAACAAAACACCTTTTGGACTTGATGAAAAATGCAACTGCAATTACATTCACTACAGACATTCAGAGTTGAGACACGTCCCATGTCTATTAAGTCTGACAGCACAATGGGTGCATGCAAGTTATACATTATGTAGCATATCAAAACACTAGTTTTGGATCGGTACTCAGTATCAGATCAACACTCAAAGTTTAGTACTTGGATCGGTATCGGCAATAAAAAAGTGGTATCGTTAAGGCCCTAAATGTTACGTTTTAAACTTGACTGAAATGACATGCTTTGACAACGCATGATTGCAGTGTAAAGTGAACAATTTTGAAAAGTTACAGATAAACACAGAAGTTCTGTACATAACCTTGGAATAATGGATGACGCAACAGGACAAATTCATTTTTCCCAGGTAATTTACAGGACAAAAATCTGACCGTCGTGCTTATACCAGATATGTAAACCAAAACATAAGCAAACATACTAGTAGATGACTTTTTTGCATTCATATTCACAATGTTAATTTATTCAGTCAGGCTTTTTCCATGGTTGTTGCTACAGACGCCACTCAGTCGTTAAGACTATTTGATTTACATTTAAATATAGAACGTTTTAAATGACCAACCGGTTTGCGTCTGTAGGAATACAAATTAATTAGCATACATTAAATTAAATGTTTTTTAAATAATAATTAAACACACATTGTGGTGGCATTAGTTTGTTTATGTTGTTGTTCATCAGCATTTTCAGTGTGAGCAGGATAAACAATTTCTAGCTATCTAGCAGTCTTTTACATCATTACATCCTGTATATCAGCGGGGGGGGGGGGGGGGGGGGGGGGTTGCAATTGATTGCTTGACAGCAGATGCAGAGTTCACAAATAATAAAACCCATGTCAGCCCTCCTTTAAATGTTGATTCCATCGCTGTGTTTACGTCACGTGTACGTTAGCTTGCAGAACACAGACCAAAAGAGCCTGGGTCTGGTGACATGCCTGACGCTACCTGTACTACCAGCTGATTCCAATAGCATGAATAGGTCCACTTCTAAATGTGAAGCAACAAAAACAATCAAATATCAAACTTGGGTTTGGTGAATTCCATTATGGATCTTGCGCTAATCATAAAGGTTTTGGCAAATATTCACTTCTGATCTTGCTCTAATGAAGGCATCCTTCCATTTTCACCAGAGGGTTGGGAGGGTGTGGCCTTCACCCCACAGTCACACGAGCGACAAAAGACAAGCGACACCACTCACTTGGTGGGCATTTCTGTATTGATACTAGCATGACGTTGCCTAGTATCTGCGAGAGGTTTTAAAAGTTACTTCAGAGATATTGTCAAGTCACAAAAACAATGTGTATTTCTCGATAGAAGTAACAAAATATATGAGATAAAATGCCAAATATAATCAGATATATACAGAAATACGATGTCCCAAAGCGTTTCCGCCATCTTGAATTGTTTTCTTCGACTCGAGCAACCAACGTATACGTTAAAGATCCTCCATTACCCATTTAAACAGTAGGACCAACAGTTTCTGACTGCTGGGATTCATACAGATACAGTAAAGAAAGCACATATCAAGTAGGTATAATCAAGTTTAAAAACAAATGTTAGAACTGTACAGGGGCCAGCATTTTTCCATAACCAATACAAATAAACTGTGACATACAGTTGAAGTCACTTTACCTGTCAATGTCTTCCAGCTTGTCATCAATCATTGGATTCATCTGCGCACACGCACCTGGAGCAGACAAACAGATGGTCACTTGAGCCTCCACAGCCAAAACTGGCTGAAGTGAATGGGTAGCATTTTGTAGAGTGTGTCTGTGTGTGTGTGTGTGTGTGTGTGTGTGTGTGTGTGTGTGTGTGTGTGTGTGTGTGTGTGTTGAGTGAGTCAACTAGAGCAATGGTTCTCAAAGCTCTCCTGAAAAGTTTGTTGCAGCCCTGAACTACTTCAAAATCCAGCAGTTAAGGGTATCATAATTGGCGGATATGTCAATTCAAGTGTGCTAGCTCCAGAACACATGTAATACATGGAGAGGCTGAGGGTCAACGTGAGAGGTTCGAGAACCACTGACTTAGTGGAGACGGCTACTGTGATTTAAAGAGCATCATGGTTTTGTACCCTCCAATTGGAGCAGCTCTGAGCTGTCAGGGGCAGCATGGGCTGGGTCCGTGTTCTGAAGCAGATACAGCGTTCTGTTCATCTTCTCCTGCAAAAAAGACAAAAGATAAGATGTTGGAAGTTTCTTCATTTGATGACAACATCATACATGTTATCCATGGTGACTTACGTTCATTAAGGATTTCATACATGGTAGTACCTATAGTATTTGTAATTGTTGGGTAAAAGCAGGTAAGGGGATGAAGGATCCAATTGAAAGCTGGGGATGATGGCCACGACGGATAGGATCTAACAACCCTTCTAGGAGCATCTGGTGTTCCATCAAAAGGACAGACTGGCACTAACCCTGCTTTGCTTCAGCTGCAAACCAGTGGTGGGATGCAGGGAACTACGCTACGAGCTTCCATGTTGGAAAATGTTTTACCATTGTGAAGGTTTGAACAAGATACAACTGCCACACAAGAAATCTGACCAAACGTGATGTTCTGATCAAGTGGGCAGTTGTAGATAAAGGTCTACAGGTATGGACCAGGCATGTAGTAGGTCCACCCAGAGCCAAAGAGAGAGAGGAGTTGCGACCCTCATTGATTTCCGGAACTATTCGAGGCTGCATACCCCGGAAGTGGGCAGCAAAAGCGTCCAACGGAGTCCACTTGCCGCCCACTTCCGGGGTATGCAGCCTCGAAAAGTTCCAGAAATCAATGAGTGTGGCCACTCTGTTTTCTCCATCACTCTGGATCCAGCTGCTAGAAGCACTCACCTCATCAACGAACACAGGCTCAGGCTCTGCTTTGGCTTCTACGGCTGGCTCCTCAGGAGCTGAGGTGGTCACCTCCACGTAGGTTACTGGAAGGACAGTTTACAATGAAACCAGACATTAGGCAGAACATCTGCACTTCTGGATGACACTGAGGTGTGTTGGTGAGAGAGAATGGGGCACAGGCCAGGATAAAGGTGATCAGGTACCTGGTTCGGGCTCTGCATTGAGGTTGGTTGTGACAAAGTTGGATGGGAAAAGGCCGACCCCTCGATGGTTCTCTCCTTTCCACCAGTTTGGGTCACTGTGAGATGAACATGGTTTTATCACTGCCTACTCTAGGAAGTAGACCACCTTTATTATTTACGTTACGGAACACATTTATTTTAGTTCTAGTCCAGAGTACTCTGTGTGTGTGTGTGTGTGTATATGCGTGGCGGCCTGTAAGAACCATGGGATGTTGCGCCTACTCATTGTTGGCTATAAGCCAAAAAATATTGAAAATTTGTTTCCTGTCAAAATTGATATTTTTGATGTTTTGTATAGGTTACACCCTTAACTTCATTTTAACGCACGAAAAACCATGATTACTAATGAAAAACAGTTCATTTCAGTGGCTAGCTAGCCAGATTTTAAAGCCTTGTCAAATCGATAGCTTTGTTACTCCGCCTGCTCTTTTTAGTACTGAAGCAGACAGACCCAAACAACCGATCAGTGAAGTCAGCCTGTATTAAACTTAAAAATAACTTGCTAAGAAGTTATATATCTAGTCTTGCATGAACCAGCGAAATGAAACATGCAGGTGCAATGTAATAGAAAGACGAATATAGCCTAATAACAAAACGGGCAGCTCAAAGTAAAAACACCATAAATATGTTGGCATATAATTTAAATCGCGTTATCAAAATAGTTTCCTGAGAACGTCATTTGGGAGAACGTCTAAGGTACGGTAGCGCAAAAGAATAAGTCAGGAAAGCACGTCGTACAGTCTGGCTGTCACGCTTAGTCCCAATGAATAACAAATGTAAGCAATCGCAGGTATGGCGGTTTTAATCAGATACTCAATATAACATACACAAGTCCAGAACAAGAACAAGACAAGGTACACCAGCGGATTAACCAACAAAATACAGGCCTTAATTACAATATGCAACAGCTGCGTAACGGAACACTGGTGTCTACAATGAAACATAGAGAAGGCTAGAGGTCCACTTACCCTCCTCTAACCAATAACATATAAGGTACTACCGCTGAACAATATAACCTGGACTTGACACTTAATGAAATCCTAGTATTCCGGTGACTGAGAGAGCCGGAAGGTCCTTGAAGATGGTGTGGGTGTGACACTTGCCAGAGAAGGCATATATGCTAATTTTTCTGCAAAAGAACTGCTAAAGTTTGAAGCTGGTTTAGTTAGCATACCAACTCAACATTTATTTTGTTGTTACTTGTTAATAGTGTAACTTATTTATTATTACATTATTGTAGTTGTGTGTTAGGTGACTTAGGTTTACTTATTATATATTTAAGTAATTTAAAACATTAATATATTGTTAAATTTAAATAATTTTCTATAAAAAACTAAGAGCCTTTCTTTAATGTTATTTTTTCAATTTTTCAAGAATCGGTTTAGGAATCAGAATCGTTTTAAAAGTACCGGTTCGGCATCGGAATCGTTACAATCCAAATGATACCAAACACTAACGATAGCACACAGCTGTACTAAACTTACAGAATTACTAACATGATATTACATTAAGGTTATAGGCTATACAGTTGTAATTGGAGTTAATTTGATTTTTAGTATTACGACAAGCCACCTATTCTATTACCTATTACCACTCAATTTATTTAAATATTATATTTTAGTATTATAATTTGTTCTAGTAGTTAATTAAATGCAACCAATATCTGCAGATAATGTTTAAAAAATAGTTCATAAATAGATAACCTGTTTGAAACAAATCAAGCTGAGTGTTGGTATTTCCCTCCTGCATCACAATAAAATTTGAATGAAATGGAATGGAATCTTTGACTGCAGATCTCTTATCACTGTTTGACTCATGTCAACTTTAAAATGATGTAACTTCAGTTGTGAAAAAACTATCGGAGTGATTCAAACAGATTTGTATTCGGGAGATTTTGTAGTTTCCAAAGATGTATACAGCCCAGAAAGTCAAATTTTCACCATGTGAAGGGTTTCCAAAGGCCGCCACACATATAGGAATGATAGGAAGGACGACCACACAACCACATAGCATATTCTTATCAATTCAGTAGCAGAAAGGGCACAAAAGGTTACAAAAGGGTTCGGAACCTGGTTTCTGTGGTAACGCATACCTGTCATCGAGGACAAGGATGAGCTCCCCCGTCTTGAAGGTCAGCTCGTTGTCCTCCGCCGCCTCAAAGTCATAGAGCGCCCGCACCTTCAGGGAATCCCTGCTCCCGCCGCCCCCGTTGGTGTTGAAGGGGGGGTCCGCAGTTACAGTGAGGGGTCGGGTCTCTGCGTGCTGCTTCTGCTCCTGGAGCGACAGCTCAATAGCTGGAGGGGGAGGGAGAGGCGCAATCATAATCACTAAAGAAATGGTGTAGGATCAACACTACTCTTCTGTCTGATGCATTCTCAATGAAGAAATGGTGTAGGATCAACCCTACTCTTCTGTCTGATGCATTCTCAATGAAGAAATGGTGTAGGATCAACCCTACTCTTCTGTCTGATGCGTTCTCAATGAAGAAATGGTGTAGGATCAACACTACTCTTCTGTCTGATTCGTTCTCAATGAAGAAACGGTGTAGGATCAACACTACTCTTCTTTCTGATGTATTCAGAATGATGAAATTGGTGTTTCTAATAAATGTAGTCAGTCATTTATCAACAGTTAATGTAATATGATGTAATATGACGTAGTGTTCTAGGATGTGTCGGACTTCAACTGTACCTTTGGCCAGATCGTCATCATCAGAAGGTTTACTAACAGCAGGGGTGGTGGCCTTTAGACTGGAGCCCTGCCGACACAGATAAGGGCGGTTATAGAAAGAGAGAGACCTGAGCGGTTTTGGATTAGCTGGGACTGTGATGCCACCTGTGGGCATCCATAGGTACTGCAGGCATTAAATGTTGCTTTGTGGCATTAAACGGAATGATTTTACTGACGCTTGCTGAAGGTTTTATAAATTAGCCATTTCACACTTCTGAGGATTTGCATATTTGGTCAATCAATAATGATTGCATCATTAGACAAAACTGACTCGATGCAGTACAAAAAGGACAGGCAATTTCAACCATCACACATTTTGTCATGGTGTCACTGCATATGTTTTACTACAGCTTGGCAATAATCCACCAATTGCACACAATACAATATAAAGAACTATTTGTGCTCATTGGCTGAGAAAGTTTTTTTTCCCCCTAGTCTCCAGACCTTCAGTGTGATTGGGCACTTTTTAAGAAAGTATACCAAGCTGACAGAAGGTGGTGATATTGTGCTACAATGCAAGGCAACTATTTTTAATGACTAAAATGCCAAACCCAAACCGTGCAGCCACCTGCAGCTCCCTCTATTAGAGTCCTGGGCTAATCTGAGAAGGATGCGGGTAAATACAAGGCCCATGAAGAATAACTACATTAACACAAACATTTAGTGTTACGCAGCAGATACCTTAGGGCAGTGGTTCTCAACCTTTTTTGGGTCAGCGCTTGAGTGGTCCCATCAGTGGCGGCGACAGGCCGGGGCTAGACGGGGCTAAAGCACCCCCAATAATAAGCCTAGCACCCCCTTAGCACCCCCTAGAAATGATTCCATATTTTCATATAAAAACATACATCGATATTTTCCCTGGATAATGTACATTCGCTTTTCTAAACGGCAAAGTCCAAGTAAGCAAAGTTTGCATAGTCGTTATCGTTAACTAACCATCCCTGCCATCCCCGCATGCAACTGGACGTAATGAAACTGATGCGCCATCATATAAACTCACAGTAGGCTATACTCACTGTTTGAGGATCTATTCCGTAACACAAAATATGTCGACATGCTACATTCTCCTAATTTCCAGATAGCGAAAAGAGAGGCATAGGCACTTTTTTACAATAATAAATATATTTTCCTATAAATAAACTTTATTGCATTCCTGGCATATAAATTAAATGCCAAATTGTCTTTGTGGAATGGACAATTGTGAGTAGGAGTCATTCGGAGAACAGACAGGAGTGCTGACCTGTCCAACTTTTACAGGTGAAGGGGAAAAATCTAAAATATATCTATATCACATTTGTCTATTTTTTACCAAAATCGCCTGAATTAGGTCTAATTATTTTTTACTCTCTCGCTCATCAGGCAGCTCGCTCACTCAGAGAGAGCAGTAGCGCGCGAATATATGGATCTTTCTTACTATGCGTGAGAACGTTTGTGAAACAACGAGTATTTGCATGAAAAACGAATGGCCTTTCACATTGAAAACTCATAAATAGAAGTTTGATTGCTTTTTGTCCATACAAATTTGTATAACAAAAGTCAGCTGCATGGTTTCCAAACGTTTCTCTCCCAACAAGGAGGAAATGCCAGATCGCGCTTTTTCATGATCTGTCTGATCTGCAATGTCATGGTGGCGTTCAAATTGTCGAAATAATAATGCAGACTTCTTTTTCCAACTTCACAATTTGCTCTATGATTTCATTCTCAATCAGCGGAGGATGTCAGATTTAGAATATATTATAGAGCCATGAGTTTGAGTTTGTGAAATGTGAAATGTTAGGTTCTCTCCTATTGAACAGACACTTGTGTCATTGAGTTGTAAGAAAGCTGTGCAGGTTGCCTGAGCGCGCATGAATGCAATTTATGCCAGCATCTCCATGCATTGAGCTAGCTCACCCTTAGCACCTCCAGTTAAAAATGTCTGGCGCCGCCGCTGGGTCCCATGTATAGTAGTGAAATTTTAAAATAGTAGTTTTACTTTCTCCTAACAATCCATTTGGTGCCACTAGGTCCAAAAACCAGAATACCCAAAAATAAAATAAAATTTAGGACTTGCACAACTGGTTTTAAGGTTGTCCATTATAGGCGGTATTTGCATAGCTTGATTGCCAAATGATGACGTTTTAAGCATGCAGTATACTCGATGTTCCCAACCAGGCGCGCGCCAAAGTGACGTTAAAATGACAGATTTTGCTGCCGCGCAGGGATTTCGAGCGAGCGAGCCAAGGGCGCGGACCACTCTTTATTTTTTCAGCAGCGCGCCAAAGCGGAAACACGGAGCATGGACGAGTTTGAGGGCACAGTAAACGATTCATAATATAACAGTTAATGGTTCATAATAAAAACCGTAAATGGTTCATAACAACATAGTTAAGATAATCTTAGCCACTGTTGACAGTAACGTCAATGCTGCTGCCAGTTCTGCCATCGTTTACCTTTTTCTTCTTCTAGTCCGTAGAAATATCAAAGTCGGTAGCCTCTCCTCTGTTTCGATACCTCTGTTCAGGAGAAGACTGCAACTAGTGTCTCGAGCACCACGCACAAGTATAAATAGTTACGGTGCTCCCATGACGTCACTTTGGCTCGCGCCAGGTCAGGAACGCTAAGTGTACCACACTTACTTTACTGGTGCAAATCTTCAATTTAAAATGTTTATGTTCTGAGACTCCTTTTAGTTACAGCAGCTGTGACCCCTGCACTTCCTTCCTGTTGCACCAGCTTGTCAACATGTGCATTTCTGAAATGATTTAATAAAAAAGATTTTATCAACACTATCAATTTATCACATAATATTGAATAAACTTTTTGTAAGTATTAGACCGTAGGGTAAAATTTTAGTGTATTGATTGCCTGTAATTAACACATGTAAATAGTTAGTCAGAATGATTGAGTACTATATTTATCATTGATTACTCACATGAAGGTTAGCAGAAAATATAGATTCAATGTAGATTTTTGTATAAAAAATGTTATCTGCAGCACTTTATCATGATGATGTTGTTCATTGGTCAAATTAATCTACAATACTGTACATATATTGCAGTGTGGTTTTCAGATCTGCCTGTTCTTTGCACATTATTCCACCCTTGTAAGGACTTCTGATCCTAATTCAACCTGTGAAACATACACACACACGTCAGCATCTTTACCCCCTAAAAGGTTTGAGGATCGAGGCAGTGTCCGCGAAAGTACCATGACCACAGCCACCTAAAACAGCCAACTGTTCTCCGTACTGCAATGAGGTGGCTTGGAATGGCGTCTGCAACGCCAGGCAGGGGAAACTATTGCTACACAGGTAAAGTGTTGGCTTTGGATTTTTAAGAAGACTTTGATGATGTGTTGATGAAATAGCTGCTGATAGCGGTCGGATATTTGTGAGATTTGTTGATAAGAGTTTAACTTCCAAAATGGTTGTCTGAGCTTCTCTAAATTGGGCTGTGAACTACTGGCAGCTCACAAACAACCTTGCTGGTACCGTTTCACTGTAGATAGAATGACTCGTTCAAGTCAGTCAGCATATCACCACAATTAAATTATTTTCACTGAGACTTCCCTCTTAAAAAAACAGTACTGATTTTCACAACATAACATTGCTCAAATGTAATATCACTGTCACCCCCCCTCAAAAAAAAAGAATTGAGCTTAGTATCGAACCGTGGGGCAAAAATCGTGATACGAACCGAATTGTGAGTTTGGTGTATCGTTACAGCCCTAGCCTCCATAGCCTCTCCCCTCTACTCTACTGTCATTACGGTGATAAAAATACACAAAACACAGATTTACAATTTATTGAGACTGTCTGCTCTTGTGGGAGAGAAAAGCAGGCTGGGAACAGGGACGGAGCAGACATTAGGTGTCTTGCAGACCACACACCAAATGGTTTTGAATACAGTAGCTATTGTGATTTATTCACAGGCTAGTCTACCTGCTGCTGCAGTGTTTCGATCTCTCCAGGAAAAGGCCCCTTGAGATTGTCGGAAAATAAACAACTTGATTCAGTAGCGCAAAGATACGTCTTACGGTCTTGTCACGCAGAGACGCGTTATAAACTACTTCACCTGTGAGCCAGACGAAGGGAAGACCACTCCCTCTTCTTTCAGGGACTTGATGGTGGCACTGATTAGGCTGAGCTGCGGATCTTTCTGGAACTCCTCTACCCACTCCACCATCATCCCTTTAAGCTTGTCAGATACCTTTGGGTGTGCCTTCAGGTGGGGGGGACATGATTATTAGGTGTCATATTAATATCATAGATGCAGGGAAAAAAGGGAAATGTGACAAATAAGATGAAGTATGATCATCTTCAATTCAATGCAATTGCATACATATTTTTTAATTCTGACAGATTCCATACCTTGCTCAATACAGTTCGGACTTCAGTGGCAAACTCCCGCGAGCAGATTTCTAAGTGAAAGATTCTTCCACTGTTATTGACACAAGCAGTCAGTAACTGAAAAGGGGAGAAAGCCAGGTTACTACAGTGATCAGCATGGAGCATCTCTGCAGAGGCTTTAATGCAATGATCAACAACAGGTGGCACGCTGGATTATCAAAATATGTCCAGGAAGTTGTAGTTCAAGACAAACAGTGTTGATAAAAAGACCAGTATTTCAACTTAAAATGTCTTTGAGTTTCCAAGTATTCTCAAAAATAAAGTGAGAGAGTGTAAGTAATAATGGCACAAAGTTATCAAGGCATGAGATACATATTTTCACAATCTTGTTTGGGCTTAGTTAGGGCCAAATTGCAGTGTACAAATATGTATTTATTAATTATGTAAAGCCTTCGCCACCAGCCACTCTTCTACAAAATATGACCTGCGGCCCAACACGGCTTTCCATTAAAACAAGAGTAAAGCTTTGACTCACATAGTTGGCTACTTGATAAATGATTGGATAATGAACCTGTCATGTGACCCTCTATGGTGATGCTGAGTCACAGAGAGTAAGACCACATGACCTCACCACATGACCTCTGAGGCAGAATATCACTGGTCCATAATGCTGTAAACATGAATCATTGGGTGTAGCTGCCTACACTGAAAAGAGTTACAAGCTTTAAACTAAAACCTGAACTACAGCCTTCACCAGCTATCTTTCTTAACTTTCCATAACACAGCAGAATACATTACTTATTTGTGCATTACCTTTGTCTGTTTCAAATTATTCAAGCAGAGTAAAACCTTATCACATATCTTTCCTGAGAATTTCAATATTGACATAGGCTAGTCAAATCTCTGTAATAAATTGATGAACTTGTTGTACAGTATGGAAGCTCACTGGGCTTTAGCGGACATATAAACAAAGTGACTCACAGTGAGAGCCTGCATGGCAACATGAGGGACCTTGTGGTTGACTCTCTTCATCACAGACCTCAAGCAATCCTTGGCTCTGGGAGGCAGACATCCAGAATTAATCACGCAAGTTTCAGGATGCTCTAAAAATTACTTTTGTAAAGTACTCCATCTTACATATAGAGAATATTATTTACAATAATTAAACACCATGACCTACAGATTCCCAAAACTAATACCAGGAAAAACTTTTAAAACAGGAAATCTCATTCCATCTTACCCATTGGGGGTATTTCCGACCCTGTCGCAGATATCCATTATCAGGGCCCAGTCCTCCACTAGATTTGTTTCATTGGTGGCTTTCTCTACAAATGTGATACATTGGCATATGAGATCAGCAGATGACAGAGCATATGGGGATCTCCCTATCCTGTCCCATTTATCTCATTAGTAGCCAGTCATGTATGCATTTCTTTAGGATTGACAGTCACTACATTATTCTAAAGTTTGTATGATCGGAAAAAAAAATACAGTCAGTTATGTGATTCCAATGTATTGGGGTTCTCCCTATACTGTATTGCCTATATGTGGGATAGCCATTTAACATTGGTGACTGTATAGCCTAGCTATATCTAATTTAAATGGTTTATTTTTATTGTAAAACAGCACTGCTATGATAACATGAAACTGCTATCAACATGCTGGAACATCTACTTTTTTGCCCACCAGTCACTAATGCCCAATTTTTACCAGCCAACTTTTCCACATCACTGTCTTTCCGCTAAAATACGTTAGTACAATTACCTTCAAGGTGTCCGGCCCACCTACCCAACAACGTGATTGGTTGTAAAAGTTGATTGTCTGCATAGAACACTCACCCGGGAAAAAAATCTCAATTTTTAAATGTTTAAAAAACCCAAGGTTTAGCAACACAAGACTCATTTTTCCCTTATTGAAATATATAAAAGAAAAAACACTAGCATCCTATGATTTGATTCAAAACATTCAATGAACCAAAACATTAAATGAACCAAAACATTCAATAATACATTGAATGTTTTGGTTCAAAACATTCAATGTATTATTGATACATATTTTAGTATTATAGGCAAATTATTAAAAAGTGACATGCTGTAATGTCAGATGATTGATATTCAGATGATTGCCAAATTGTGCTAATCGTTGTGGTACTGTATATCCCATTATTACTTTCAGTTGGTTTGTCCAAAAGTAGGCTGTTTCACATTTAAGAGTTGTAAAATGTTTCTAACAGCTAACACATACACAGCTCTGGAGAAAACAGACCACTGCAAATGTTTCTTAAATCAACCACATTGAAAACCTTTGTAAAGTGATCAAGGGGAGGATGGATGATCACAAACGAAACAAAGTCGAGATGCTTGAATATCTGCGCCAGGAGTGGCATAAAGTCACCCAACCATCAGTGTGAAAGACTGGTGGAGAACATGACAAGACAAATAACCAATTATTATTATAAACAATTATTAATCCAACAAATATTGATTTCTGAACTCCTAAGTTAACACATTAGTATTGTGTTGTTTAAAAATAAATATTCACTTATTTTTTTGTCTTCATCTGACAACTCTGGATCTTTTTTATTAACTTTGACCAGTTGCATTTCCTGATAATAAATGCTCTGAATTACAATATTTCTAATTTAGAATTTTGGTGAAATTTTGTCAGTAGTTGATGGAATAAAACAAACATGTTAACTTTACCCAAACACATACCTATCAATAGAAAATTAGAGAGTTTATAATTGCAGTAGTCTCTTCATTTTCTCCGGTCATAGATAAACATGTTTAAAAGACTAGGTGGTGGATGTGTAACTAATTTGGTTAATCACTGTAAAGGAAACCATTGCAATTTTTAAGATGCACTATGCTTCCCATGGATATGAGATTAAATAAAATACATGCAAAAGTGTGAAATCAATCAGTTGTTGCATACCAAGTTATAATTTTTTATCATACGCATACTAAAATGGGCAATTTGGGTCAAATCAATTTCCCTAGAGCTCACGTCAAATTTCAACCACATAAATATGCAGGAATGCTATTCGAATGTGTTCCCAACAACAGAAAAGATTGGTGTCATATCTTGCTGAATTTACATTGAATTACCCTACTTTAGATTGCTCAGCTATTTTTCGTCTGTAAACCATAAAGCAAGCCACATAACCCAAAAGAGTATGAGAAGAAGACAAAAGTATATATAATATCCAAATCTAAATGTTTATAAAAATCGTGAATGACGTAGCATTTGTAGCATATGCGAATTCAAAACTCGCACTACTAGCTAGCTAGCTGATGACTGTCAAACTAGCTACTATTATGAATGTTACTCCGCTAGATAATTTAGCTAGTTATAGAGTTTAACAAACCACAGATAGCTAGATAAATACCTAGATCATTTCACATTTGATCAGCACTGCAGGTAGTAACAGAAGTAGGCAATATTGTTTTTGTCGCTGGCTAGGGGTTTCTCCAGATAGCTACGGAGCCACTGTGTAACGTTAGCTACCGTATCTGTAATTATTTGCTACGCTAGGAAGACACCCCAAACAAAAATGCCCGACTTACCAACATCTTGGTCAAATGGATTCTGGGCAAATAAAGGCATGTTTTCAGCTTTAATATACCGACGCTTTTGAGAAAGAAAACTCAAGACTATTTCTTTCAAGAATATACAAAGATCCCTTCCTCATCCATCAAACTCTTCTTCTTCTTTAGGTTTTATGGCAAACTACAATGATATGTTTCATTGCTGCCACCTACCGATAGGATAAATACTAAGAAAATACGGAAAAGCTACGGAGAAAACCATCCTCTTATTAAAGATGCAGTCTGTGACTTAGGCAATTAGCTAAATAATATTTTATACCTCCTCTGGATTTGTAATATGCTATTTATATGTACATAATATCTAAGTAGAATCACTGTCATAAATAATTTACGTTATCCATGAAATTCAAAGTTTATGTAGGGTGGTTTTAATGACATGGGGCACAAATCCTGACACACAGGGCACCACTATCCCCCATTGGCCCTGCCTCCAATTTCTTTTTTAACCTTTTTATACAGAGAAAATTAATGGAGACCCATGTCTCCTTCACAGCTGAGCTCTATTACTGTAAAACAATAAAAACATATACAAAAAATAAATATAAAATAACTGTTAATGCATCTCAAATAATTAGTAACATTAACTGTAAAATTTGAAACCAAAGTATATCAGTATGCGATTCCTTAACTCTCATATTGACAGTTTTCAACTAGCCTACAGTATATACTACACAATAGAATTCCTGAAATTCTGTTGTGTTTTCAGGTTTTGGTGTGCCACACCAAGATATTCAGTGACCCATCATGGCATAGATTCCACAATGTGCTGGAGACATTCCTCTGAGATTTTAGTCCATATTGACATTATAGCATCACCCAGATTTGTTGGCGCTCAATTGGATTTAGAGCATCCCAAAGGTGCTTGATTGGATTGAGATATGTTGACTGTGTTGACTCATTGTTGTGTTCAAGAAACCAGTTTGAGATTATGTGAGCTTTGTGACATGGCACATTATCCAGCTGTAAGTAGCTATTAGAAGATGGGTACACTATGGTCATAAATGGACATGGTCAACAACAATACTCAGGTAGGCTGTGGCATTTAAACAATGTTCAGTTGATCCTAAGGGGCCCAAAGTATTCCAAGAAAATATCCTCTTACACCACCACCAAACTGAACCATTGATACAAGGCAGGATGGATCCATGATTTTCATGTTGTTCGTGCCAAATTCTGACCTTACCATCTGAATGTCAAGGCAGAAATCAAGACTCATCACACCAGGCAACGTTTTTCCAATCTTCTATTGTCCAATTTTGGTGGACCTGTGCAAATTGTAGCCTCAGTTTCTTGTTCTTAGCTGACAGGAATGGTCTTCTGCTGCTAGCCCATCTGCTTCAGGTTCGACATGTTGTTCAGAGATGCTCTTCTGCATACCTTGGTTGTAACGAGTGGTTGTTTGAGATACTGTTGCCTTTTTATCAGCTTAAAGTGTGAACCAGTCTGGCCATTCACCTCTGATCTCTGTCATCAACAAGGTATTTTTGTGTAAAATCCCAGTAAATCAGCACTTTCTGAAATACTCAAACCAGCCCGTTTGTCAACAACGACCACGCCACGTTCAAAGGTACTTAAATCAGCTTTCCCCAATGTGATGCTTGGTTTGGACCAAGCGTTAACGAGCAGTTGACAGGTGTACACAGTGAAGTGGCCGGTGGATGAATGTAACTCTCCAACCTCTCAGAAATCCTTCAACCTAGACTCTCGCGGGATTGTGTCGTGATAAAATATCGCGCATGCCCTATGCCCTAATTTCCTGATTTGATGAGCCGTTTGCAGTTCAGCATCGGGCATCGCCAAGTGGGTTTCAGTTATGACAGCACCTGCTATGGGGACCACGAAGACAACTCATATTGATGTGGCCCCTAAGAAAAAGAAGGGACCAGGGGCCCTGGCTACCGCGTATCTGGTTATATATAACGTGGTTATGACAGCGGGGTATGTACTGAATGGTTTACACTTCCTGTTGAAGGCTAAGGGGTGCAAGCGTGCTTGATCTGACAAAATTATGGTTTAGGAATGTGCACGCCTGCAACGAGTCTCGATCTGCGAATAGTCTTCATGCTAATTTAAGCAATGTTATTTATGCTTTGTAACAATGATTGGCTTATATTGAAGTCTTTCCAATATGTACAACTTTGCTTTGGTGGCGACTCGATCGTTTTATTTTGCTGCCCTAATCTACATTGTATCAAATCAACCATGCATTGTAATTGTATAACCGACCCTGTCTCAAATTTACTTCAGTTACATTTCCCCCGACTCTGTGCCTTCCAGTGCATAATTATTGCACAGTTTTAATTTGCTTAGGAGGTACAGAGCCGGTTGTAACCTCCTTGGGCCCATTGACAAAATTCTGTTAAGGGGCCCTCCTACCTGGCCCATGAGCCATGTAAACCAGGGGTGTCAAACCGGTTTCACATAAGGCCTCGTGTCTGCAGGTTTTCGCTTTTACCTTGTACCTGACTGATTGTTCACTACTTGTGTAGAATCTCCCCTCACCGGGCAGTTTAGATCTTAGGTGGGCTATAATTTAAAGGAAAGACAAAAAAACAGCATACACTAGGCCCTCTGGAACTGGTTTGACACCCCTGACTGATGTAGAAAGATCATTTTCTAGTTTAATTGGCAAAAGACAGGCACATATCCTGAACAATTTTGTTTTCACAACAGTATCTGCTACCAAACAACTATATGGACAAATATAACATTGTGAAGCCTGCAAGCGAACAATGTGTGCAAAGGTTCAGACTATTTTCATATCAATCTGATTTTTTTGAAGAACCATTAAAAATAATATAGCTTGCCATTTATTTATTTATAATTTAATGTTGTATGTATTCGGGTTCATGTGCGAACCCATGAATGGCACCCTATACTGTATGTACCGTTACAGACCTAGTTTGACTATGCATTTACCCTATCCTCTAAAAATGAATACACATCATGCATGTGATTATATAAATATATTCTCACCCATAAACCTCATAGAATATTATAACATTTATTACTGGATCACCCTGAATAAAAAAATGTGTGTTTTCCTAGGTGGTTGGTCATTGCTGTTGGTCTGGTACGTGCCTACTTGGCCAGAGGCAGCTACCATGGCCTGTACTACTCTATAGAGAAACCCTTGAAGTTTTTCCAAACCGGAGCTCTCCTGGAGGTGAGAATGCGTCCATTTCAGTTGTGATAATGGAGGCAGTACAAATAGGTTTACACCACTAAGGGCTGCCACGGCTCTGAGTTTTCTAGCTGCTACTTGAGTTAGGTCAGGCACGCTGAATTGTTGTTGACCGTAGAATGTGCTCTTCTCCATTCTCATGTATCAAGATGTACTGTATTTCCTGGTTGAGTGAGCAGTGTGATTGGAAGAATAAAGGAATGACAACATGCTCTCGAGGACACGTTTGAATTTTTGAAGGTTTGATATTTTAGTCATTTGGCAGGCGCTCTTATCTAAAGTATATTCATACTTTTTCAAGTATGAATCCCAGAACCAGTGGAATAATTGCAAACATGAGGTGTGACTTTAATTGAAAAATGGAGACCACTAAACTAATAGATGAGAACTGCAAAACACAAAGTGGATAATGTACAAGACAAAGTTGTCAGTGATTGGAACAGTTTTTCAATACTTTTGTTTTTATCAAATTAATATTTTCTAATCCCTGCATTACACATTTGTTAATTGACATACCCTTGTTTATCTTTTGGGGTGGTGTGTTTTGGTAGCTCCCATGCTGTGCTCACAGCCTTATGGCATTCTAACACATAGCATTGTTATTTTTAAATGGATCCTCCTCCACCGGGCCTGCCCCCCACTTCTCCCACATCGTTTCTTCTCCCAGACATCACAGAACTTTGAGGGCTGTGTGACTGGAGAGGAAAATACTAATGTACCAACTTGTATTTATATAATCTACAAAACTGGGCATTTCCTGATACAGTGTGGACTTACTACTGTCTCTTATCCAGTATGAATCAGAAGTGTAGTCATTTGTAAATTTGAGTTGGAAGGATTTGTTTGTATATGAGTGAAGCAGATAGCCTAGCAGTTTGTGGCTTCAGGCAAGTAATCGAAAGTTTGCTCGATCATATAACAAGGAGAAAATATGTACTGTAATTGCTACACATGCACCCAATGTGACTGGCCTTGCAATGCCATCTAAAACAGCTAGCGTTGAAATGCTATTCATAGTAGTCTGGCAGTCTTGAGAAAACAAAACATTTTGGGATGGTGCGTTTGAGAAAGTTACCGGTAGTTAGAATGTGTTTGGTTCCAATTCTAAAAAATTAAACCAACAAACCGATCAACCCACAAGTCGTTGTTTTTAACATATATTTCTATGCGCTTCTCGTACTTGTAAAAAAAACTTTGTTCATGAAATGATGTTGATTGGACGACAAATTCTCCTCGCCCTCAATTAAGCTTATTTGGTCCTGCCTGTTTAGCGATTTTAATTGATTGTGATTTCAGGTGGTATTGCGAGGCTACAATGTGACAGCACCCTTCTAAAATTCAGCATTAAGTAAATAGTAAAGTAAAATGTATGTTGGATCTTGTGTGCAATTGATGACACATGAGTTTTTCATCTATTTATAACCGCTGTGAGATCAGAGACAAAAATGAATGTTTATTTACTGAAAAACTGTTTGTTAAAATTCAGTAGAGCTTCATTTCATAACTTTATCCACTGACCAAATGGTTTGTCTTTTGTTTCAGATTTTGCATTGTGCTGTGGGTAAGTTGAAATCTACTTCTCTGCTAACTGTCAGTCAAACTGTGGTTTCTACCTGTCATGTGGACATGTGGTAGGCCTGGTCTACTGGAGCGTACCCTCGTATAGAAGGCCTGGAAGATGGCTGCCAAGCATAGCCGTATTGTGTTAATGTGATAATCGACATGGCCCTGTTTCGATGTGGTCGTGGCACTCCAGGTTCACAGTCCACTAACCGTTATCTGGGATTTAAGGCTAAACCTGACCTTTACCATTATTACAGCTGTCTTTTTACAGACTTGTGCTGCCCTCTTCTGGACAACTAGAGACACTATGCAATGCCTGTATTCTCAGTTATACATGGAAAGATATGACTTGAACGTATGTGCTGTTGTTTTTCATGTTACATTTTGTTTTGTAAGTTCAACACAACTAGCTTGTGCACAAATAGGAAACTGACTCGCTGTGCTTTGGTCACCATGCATTGAGCACAATATTACTGCAACTTTGATGACTGACTATCCAAGAAAGAACACACTATACACAACCCAGACTTACACTTATGCTCCAATAAACACACGCATTCATAAATGACGTCTACATATACAGACACACACAGATGCAGTCACAGTCTTGATACTGATCACCTACACACATGGCAGGAAGTGCTGGTACCCTTTCATTTAAACCCTTCCAAGTAATGCACCACTTGCCATGAAGTGTTGAAATTAAACAATATGTTTTCATCCATACATGCATGTCTTTTTTTTGCAATGGAACAAAACAAAGAAGTTGTGAAAAGAAGAGTTCTTGCTTATTCTATAAAGATATTCTAAAATGGCCTAGACGATTTTATCGAAACCCTTGAGAATGTATAAGAAATAACTGTATTGTAGTGATACCTCAAGATTCACTAGCATAATCACTCATTCAGCCAGTTTAAAAGGAGAAAAGTACTCACTCTGCTGTTTTGTGTCACTGTGAATATCACACTAAATATGGAAAAGAGAAGGAAAATCTGAGTTACAGTTGGGCTCCAAATTTTGTATACCACAATTTATTACAATCCAGGGAGGGTTTTGACAGTTCCTAGAGCAGCAAACATAATGAAACATGCATACAGAAACACACACACACACACACACATACATACAGTTGTGCTCAAAGGTTTGCATTGCCCTGGAGATTTGGTAATAGAACATGAGTGAGCAGGCAAAACATTCATAGTCAACTGTAGGTCATAACATAATGGCACCATCATGAAACAAAACATGCTAACAAAGAAAATAATGAAACGACCTTGTTCAAATACAATGTATTGCCCCCTTTAGCATCAATGACAGCGTGCAGTCGTTTGTGATGGTTGTCTATGAGGCCCTGAGTTCTTGCAGGTGGAATAGCTGCTCATTCGTCTTGCAAAGTCTTTGGTTGTCTTGCATGAACCGCACGTTTGCGATCTCACCAGTGTCTTGAAAATATTAAGGTCAGGAGATTGTGATGGCCACTCCGTAACCTTCACCTTTTTCTGCTGTAACCACTGGAGGGTCAACTTGGCCTTGTGCTTAAGGTCATTGTCATGTTGTAACATCCAAGCGCGTCCCATGCGCAGCTTTTGTGCAGAAGAATGCTAATTGTCTGCCAGTACTGTCCGATAACACGTTGCATTCATCATGTCATCAATTTTCACAAGGTTCCCTCTGCCTTTAGAGCTCACAAACCCCCAAAACATCCGTGAGCCACCACCTTGCTTCACAGTGGGGATGGTATTCTTTTCACTATAAGCCTTGTTGAACCCTCTCCAAACCTAGCACTTATGGTTGTAACCATAATGCTTTATTTTGGTCTCGTCACTCCAAATGACGTGTGCCAGAAGCTGTGAGATGTGTCTAGGGATTGTCGGGCATATTGTAATCAGGCTTGTTTCTGGCACTGGCGCATTAAAGGCTTCTTTCTGGCAACTCGACCATGCAGCTCATTTCTGTTCAAGTATCATTGTATTGTGCTCTTTGAATCAACCATACCGTCTTTCCTGAGCAGTGTGTATGTCTCCCAAGGTTACCTGTGGGTTTTTCTTTGTATTCCAAACAATTCTTATGGCAGTTTTGACTGAAATCTTTCTTGGTCTACCTGACCTTGGCTTGTTATGAGATCCCAGAATCTTCCTCCTCTTAAGTGATTGAACATTACTGTCTGGCATTTGCAAAGCTTTGAATATCTTTTTATATCCTTTTCCAACTTTATGCAGTTCCAGTACCTTATTACGCAGCAGTTCTTTTCTGCTCCCCATGTATCTAACCTGCTCAGTGCATCCACCGTGAGAGCCAACAAACTCCTTGACTATTTATACACCATACTAATTGCTGTTTAAAATGCCACAGGTGTGAGAAATTAATAGCCACTTTAATCTGTGTGATTCACCTTGTGTGTCTGTAACAAGGCCAAACATTCAAGGATATGTCAACTTTTGGTCAGAGCCATTTGGGTGATTTCTGTTATCAGTATGGTTTACAATGGAGCAAAACAAATATGTGATAATGGTTTCATGTGATCACTATCTTTACATAACTTGTCAAATTCAATGCTGACATTTTCTGCCAATCAAGCTCAATGTAAAGACTATTATTAATATATTTAAAGCCCATGTGACTATAGCCTGCATCTCTGGATCTGGCTGCAAGAGGAGAATTGACCCAAGAATGATGTGACACATTGTTTGAATGGTGGAGAAAGACCCAAGGAAAACTCAAATAAGTCCAAGCCAACATTCAAGTTCAAGGTGCAACAGTTTTCTGTCACCATGTCTAAATGAAAATGGGGGTGCGTGTGGCGTTGTGGGCTGTATTGCAGGACAGTCTCTGTCATGATAGTCAATGGTTTGAGCCTGACTATGGCTTATCCGAACTTGCCCGGACACCCAGCACGAGGCAGCGCTATGCCAATTTTGCGCTGCCTTGTGCTTGAACCCATGACCATGGTGACGTAGAAGGTCCTGCAATGCAGCGACTTGGCCCCTATGCCACGCAGACCCCCCGCCATCCCACAGATCTGTCCAAGGTGTTGTGGAGTTGCAGACAGGGAGGGTTAGTGGGAATTAGGAAGGGAGGAAAATGGGGGGGGGATGAAATCTCATTCAGATCTACAGAGTGTTTGATTGCCAACATTGTCTCTAAAGGCTGTGCAATACAATATTAGGGTACCAATAATAATGTGTTTGTACCTGTCAGTTAAAACACAAATAAATTACTATCACACCTGTGTAATCCTCCTAGAGGGATTCTGAAGTGTACATTCACACGTGTGATTCAAACTTCTAAATAGAAGGCATCATCGGAATTAAAGTATTGTCTATACCAAATACAATTGTCAATTTCTAAATAGTTAACAGACGATTGGGTTTTTTAAAAGGTGGAAGGGTACATACTTTTGGTCATGTCTGTACATTGCAGATACCTTTATCTCATGTACATATCATAAATGTGCCCATGCCATTGCACATTGACTCACTATTGGTACTACATAAAATTCTCCCACGGGCAGAGTCTCAGTAGTGGTTTAAAGAAGTGAAACATCAATGAGCTGTCCGATGCTTTTTCAACACAGACACCTTTAATCAGCTCATGCATGGGATGATTACACTCATCAACTATACATCCACGATTTAACTTGTAAGGTGCCCAATCAACATGGAAGGAGTCGCTGGAAAGCGATTTGGCATGGTAGATAATCCGACTTATTCATCCCAGGCAGCAATTTGTGCTACCATGTGCTGGGGCTTCCAGGCAAAGTTGGAGAAGTTGTTGTCAGGCTCAAACTACTGACTAGCGTGACGTAGCTTGTCCTGCAAGGCAGCGATTTAGACCCCTATGCCTCGCGGACCCCTACAAATGGATTTGTGGTTAATTTACTGACCCAAGAACAAGCCAGTAGAAAACCAAATGCTTGTATAGAGAATAAAATATTGTTTTGTTCATGGTGTGTGGACATTGTATGGTAGAGAACATGTCCTCTAATTTGATGGTCTTTGTGTGTTTTTCTTTTGTAGGGATCGTACCTTCCTCTGTTGTTCTAACTGGGTTCCAGGTGTTGTCCCGGGTCTTCCTCACCTGGGCCGTGACGCACAGCGTCCGAGAGGTACTTTACTCCATATTATTAGTAAATGTTATTCTCTTCACTTATTCTCTTACAGTAAAAAAACATCCTGATTATTGTTGTAATGGTTTCAGGGGAGCAATGCCCCTAGAAGTCTTCACCCCAAAGAGCTTTTCTGAGGCAATAAGGTCTGTGAGCCTGACATCGTGAAAATGCTTGAAACCCACAGGGTCAATATGAATAACACTTAACATATGTAGTGTGACACAATCAACTGTGTATGTCCGTTTGTACGTGTAACTAAGTTATCTTACAAAAATGTAGTTCTTTCCAGCTTGTTTTGACTTCTGTCTTTTTGCCCGCCGTGAGATTCAGAATAACAGCATATTGTAGTGCGTGCAACAAAACGCACGGTTCTTACAACACCTCATCCAGTCGAATAATTCTACCACAAACGGTCGCATGCCAGCCTTCACATATCTTCTCTGTCTCACCTCTCGTTGCCTCCACTGAGTAACTCCAGGTCCAGAGTGAAGACAGTGTCCTTCTGTTTGTGTCAGCCTGGACCATCACAGAGATCATCCGCTACTCCTTTTACACATTCAGTCTGCTCAACCACCTGCCCTACCTCATCAAGTGGGCACGGTAAGAAAGGCGCCTCCTGTTGGACAACCTCAGAGGCACTCACTACACTTTGGAAGGTGCTGTGAAATGGTTTTCTGTGTTGTTTAATGCTGTACACCAGCGGCGGTCGATGGATCTTAATTGGGGAGGGCGGGCTCATGTTACGCTCTGGACCGGAGCGAATGGAACAGTGCGCAACACACCAAACCCATTGTCTGATACATTCCGTTTCCTCCAGTTCGGACAGTACTATGAGCCAGCGCCCCCAAATTAAGATCCACTGACCGCCGCTGCTGTACACATCCTCTTTTTGGGGAAACAGGGATGTTTATGTCTTTAATAAGTAATGAGGGGCTGTAGTATATTGACAACATACAATAGCAAGTGATGTTCTTAGGCGGGACGTATCACGGACTGACTAGACACAGCGCAAAGCTTTGGTAAAGCACCAATATGCCTTCATTTCTCTTTTAAACCAGTTTCCAATACAAATTTAAGCAAAGTTGTGATGTCATACCTATTGCATATGGTTTCATATTGCATGGTTATTAGCCAATCAGCTTTCAGGATTCTAATTCCCTGGTATTTAACAGCATAACATAGCTTTTCTTATAGCTTTGGTTTTTAGGTTTATAATCGCAAAACTCCTTGTGGCAGTGGTTCTCAACCTTTTTTGGGCCAGTACCCCCTACCCATTATCCAGGTCCTTTACTGTACTGCCCCCCATCAAATAAGATGTAGACTCATTTCCCTTAATGTTGATGATGGTGATGGTGGTGATGATGATGATGATTATTATTATTGTTCATATCATTGTTCATTTCAATGCATGTTTATTGGAATAACAGGCCAAAATATAATTTGTGAATGACACACACACTTGTTGTAAACTGCTTAATAGAATAACAGTTCTTTCAGTGTGAGACGGTCCGAGAAAACTTTATTTAAAGAAAATAACAACGAATAATAAATTACTTGTGTTTTTTTTAAATGATAAAGGGGAAATAATATTGTAAATATATCGAATTGTCTCATTTTAAAAGTAATAACTAATTACTTGAATTGAGAAACTAATGAGTTAGGTTACTCATTACCACAAAATGAAAGACTGACTACACAACACTGCTTGCAAACATGAGAAATTTCAAAATATTGTTGTATTATACTAGTTGTTGCGAGTCCAAAGATTTTGATAAAGCATTGAAGAAATTCAAATACATTATTTCTTAGCGATGGAGAAATACATGTTCTTACATGGACTGAACAATGTAACTTAACACACAATGTGTAGTTATATCAAAGTTGCATGGGGTGCTTTTATTTTGAAGGGTAAACTACAATTTTAATATGGTGGCAAACTTGCTGTGCTGTAGTTTGGTATGCATGTGAAGCATTTGTTCCCTCAGCAGTTACCACAGGTAACATAGAGTATCTCACAAAAGTGAGTACACCCCTCAATATTTGATTATAGCTTTTCATGTGGCAACACTGAAGAAATTACACTTTGCTACAATGTAAATGAGTGAGTGTACAGCTTGTATAAAAGTGTAAATTTGCTGTCTGTTCAAAATAACTCAACACACAGCCATTAAGGTCTAAACCGCTGGCAACAAAAATGAGGATACCTTAAGTGAAGAGGTCCAAATTGGGCCCAAAGTGTCATTATTTTGTGTGGCCACCATTATTTTCCAGCACAGCCTTAACCGTCTTGGGCATGGAGTTCACCAGAGCTTCACAGGTTGCCGCTGGAGGCCTCTTCCACTCCTCCATGACGACATCATGGAGTTGGTGGATGTTAGAGACCTTGTGCTCCTCTACCTTCCATTTGAGGATGCCCCACAGATGCGCAATAGGGTTTAGGTCTGGAGACATGCTTGGCCATTCCATCACCTTTACCCTCAGCTTATTTAGCAAGGTAGTGGTTATCTTGGAGGTGTGTTTGGGGTCATTATCATGTTGGAATACTGCCCTTCAAAGGAAAGGGATCATGCTCTGTATGTCACAGTACATGTTGTTGTTCATGGTTCCCTCAATGAACTGTAGGTCCCCAGTACCGACAGCACTCCTGCAGGCCCAGACCATGACACTCCCACCACCATGCTTGACTGTAGGCAAAACACACTTGTCTTTGTACTCCTCACCTGGTTGCCACCACACACGCTTAATCTGAACCAAATCAGTTTATCTAGGTCTCATCAGACCACAGGACATGTTTCCAGTAATCCATGTCCTTAGTCAGCTTGTCTTCAGCAAACTGTTAGCAGGCTTTCTTGTTTGAGAACCACTGGCTTAGAGGAGCTTATGGTTGTTGAAAGCAAGCATAACTACCATTATAGTCTGACGGATTAGATGGTATGGATACTTCAGACTACCACTTAAACACTGGAATTTATTTCACCTGACTGCCGTAATCTAGGCCCTTACATTTTACATTAATATTTTAGTCATTCAGCAGATGCTCTTATCCAGAGCAACTTACAGTGAGTGCATACATTTTAAGAGACATTAAGTGAAACAACCACAACTCCGTAGTAAGAGCATTCAATATTTGAAACAGTCAACAGGCAACAACAGTGCTATTAAAGGATAAACCAAACATTTTAAGACAGAGGTGGAATTCAACTAATTTAAGTACTCATTGAAGGGGAAGGTTTTCAGACTTACAAATCATTCAACTTTTCTGGGCCTTAGTGATCATCTTTTATAGATTACATTTAAACTGGTCCGAAAGTGTGCCCAAAGTTTTGCATGTGTCATGTTGATTTTTGTTTATTATTTTCAATCATAACAAATGCAAGTCAATCGGAATGCTGTACTAAATTTTGCAGAAGGGTGTCATGTTTCACTTTGTGCAATGTAAAGGTCAAGTCAACTTCTCTTCACAGATGTAAATATATTTTTTCATCACACCATGCTTCCCCACTCTATCAGAACTACACTCGCTATCAGAACGTGTAGTTGCACAAACAGGCAGCACATGACCTGGTTGCCCCTCACTGGCATCATGAATGGAAATTCAGCAGATTAAGATGGCGATAATGCAGCCTCGTTCGATAAAGCTGTTGCACATGCCTGTGTTGCAATTTTCTCATCTCCTCTTCAGGTACACATTCTTCCTAGTGCTGTATCCAATGGGTGTGACTGGTGAGCTGTTAACTATCTATGCAGCTTTGCCCTACGTGCAGAAGACAGGCCTCTACTCTATCACTTTGCCTAACAAGTACAACTTCTCCTTTGACTACCACACCTTCCTCATCCTCACTATGGTTTCCTACATTCCACGTAAGTTTATTTCTCCTAAAGGTACACTGTGTAGAATTCTGTAGAGTGGAAATGGAACCACTTTCTCTTTCAGTGAGCATTTTACAAAAGCTGTGGAACATCTTATGATGTTTTTTAATTTAAAAAAGGCAGGTCAGATGGGACAATTGTTTTCTACACCACGCAGTACATAGTTTGCCGTTTCAACAGGCATTTCGAAGAGGACATGACAAGTTGTGCTTCCACAGTGTTTGTCAACGTGCACGTGCTGGTCTGTATTTAAAGGTACACTGTGTAGGAGTTTCTCCCATCTAGCAGGGACATTGTATTTTGCATTCAAACTAATAGTGCTCTCTAGCGCCTCGCTTCTTCAAATACGTGTTGCAACTACGGTAGCTGTTATGTACCAAGAACCTATGACAACATGTGTTCCAATAGCACTTCATCAAGTTCTTTCGGGTGCTGAGGTTCGTTATTTCAAACAAACTGCATCTCCGTTTAAGATGACTCTGAAAGAAAACGCGTTGTGGATTAGCTAGACAGGTAGGCTGTATGTCCCTCTCGGCTAATAGAGTTTTTCAAAATGGCGGAACAACATGGAAGCCTCCTTGGACTTCCCCGTCCAATGTAAATACAGATAGTAAATCTTGCGCTTATGAGGATAAGTCAAATCATTGGCAGAGGTAATTTTACACCAATGAGGACATTAATGAATGAAGACATTGATTTTAGAAAGTATTTAAAACACTAAACAGTGTACCTTTAATATATTTATGAATTTTAGGCCATGCTTTTTTTATATATAAAGCAATTCATAGTGTAGTGAATCATTATCCCATATACATAGTTCAATGGATTTTTTTACATATCAAGGAATACAGTTTTTACAGCATTTGTATCTGGTCATCAAGAAAGAGAATTGTTCCATTTGTTACTGCTCAGATTCTAAAAATATTACTCCTCATTGCGTCCCACAAAGCTAGTCAATTTCATGTGTGAAATATTTTCAGTGTGAGGTGAATTTGCATTGTAATGTAAATTGTAATGATTTGCCTTGCAATTTGTAACTCTTCGTCTTCATACTTTACAGTAAATATGCACTGTGTGTCGCTAAGTTCTGAGTATGGTTCTGTTGTTCTGAGAAAAGTTGTTGTTTTTGTTGACAACCTGACTGTATTGTCTTCCTGGTACTTCCACAGTGTTTCCCCAGCTCTACTTTCACATGATGCGTCAGAGGAAGAAAGTTCTGTGTCACGTGGAGGAGTTCAAAACAGAGTAAAGACAAACATATGGCAGACTGAACACATCATTCAACTGGGAGTGGAAAATGAGATCTTTTTAGAAAGAAAATAAAAAATAGCCTGACCCAATTATATATATGTGCTTGTTGACATACCAAGAAACTCTGCTGTTTTTCACATGAAGAAAATAACAGGAGGATACAGGAGGATCAATTTAACTATTTTTGATAACCAGTTGTTTCAGTTTTGATCTATTGCCTGGTTACTTAAATGCTCAATGTCATTTACAATATGCAACTGCTTTTTGGGTTATGAACAAACGTAATTACATTGTTATCAAAATGCTAATTACTAAAAACTTTGTTAATTGAATCTGATGATTCAGTTCGATAGCACTGCACCTGTTCGAGAGGTACACAGTACTCTGTCATGTTGACTGTGCTTATATAAATTGCATTGAATGCACTAATACAGTCGACCACCTATTCTCTCAGTACAGGAAACAGACACTAGAATCCCCCCCGTCCCCTTTCTATCCCTGGTTGCATTATAAATTGCAGCATATTCCCTACTTAGTGCTCTACTTTTAAAAAGATTCCTATAGAGAATAGTGCCATTTGGATGCAGTATTTTTTGTTTCAACTAGAAGTTGTCATTTATTAAGATAGATTAAAGTTCAGTCGGACTCTAAATAGAGGACTATTCCTTTTAAGTTATTGGAGTAATTTATTCCTGCAGATTGTCATTTTCACTTTCAGAACTTCTGATCTAATTCCCTGTTTGGTGTAATAAAGCTTTTTTTCTTTGTTCTGTGCTTACATAAAGTAGCTTTCTTTTCAGATATTGAAGTACTCATTTCAGTAATTCTTTATAATGCTTCATTAGATGGCTAGTATAGTATAGGATGTTTAGAATTTAGTTAAATATGTGCCATTGCTTTTCTTTAAAGGAACACTTCAGACCTCTAAACACCAAAAAATTATTGTGCTGGTCATGTTTCTGACATTACAGTCACTAAATACAGTACACCTTCTCGGCGCGTTTAATAATTACGTAAATTTGCCAAAAACCTACGTTTACGTCACGGCAAAAACATTTTTTATACAAAATGTTACTTTTTTTACACGAGTCGATCTTTAAATCGAGTCGATAGGATAATAAAACAGGACAAATAAATAACAGGATGTCAAACCTACGCATCTAGATTTATTTTTTTAAATGTTGCAGTAACGTAAATGAAGGTTTTTGGGCAACTTACGGTGGCCGAGTTGGGAATTACCGAACGGGCTGACCCGGGATTTCCACCAACTGCGGAACGGCTGCAGATCGGCTCCGTGCTCCGCCATCATTCAATACCCACCAGGTCCGTATTGGTTGCTGAACGGCTGACCCGGGATTTCCACCAACTGCGGAACGGCTGCAGATCGGCTCCGCTGCGTGTCGGCTCCGTGCTCCGCCATCATTCAATACCCACCAGGTCTGTATTGGTTGCGGAACGGCTGAGAGTGACTATACGAGGACCCTCGCGAATTCACGTATGATCGCGCGATATAACAGCATATATACTGTACTAAATTGCTGCGGAGCTCTCCGGCATCCGGCAGAAATAGAAGCTCTGCGTATCTGCTCCGGAGGGCTGCGGATCACCGGAGCTGGGACGGAGTCGGAATGCAGCCGTTCCGCAGTCAGTGAAAATACAAACATTCACTTTAATGGAAACCTATTGACTCCGCAGCCGTTCCGGAGTGGATCCGCAGCCGTTCCGCAGTTGGTGGAAATTGCCGGTGGCGGTGACTATACGAGGACCCTCGCGAATTCACGTATGATTGCGCGATATAACAGCATATATACTATACTGAGTTGCTGCGGAGCACTCCGGCATCCGGCAGAAATAGAAGCTCTGCGTATCTGCTCCGAAGGGCTGCGGATCACCGGAGCTGGGACGGAGTCGGAACGCAGCCGTTCCGCAGTCAGTGAAAATACAAACAGTGACTTTAATGGAAACCTATTGACTCCGCCGCTGTTCCGGAGCGGATCCGCAGCCGTTCCGCAGTTGGTGGAAAATGCCGGTGAGAAGGTGTATTTACTGACTGTCATGTCGGATACGTGACTGGCACAACGATTTTTAGGTGTTCAGGAGCCTGGAGCGTTCCTTACTTATGTGTTGATTGTGATTAGGTTATTGATATGATACTGTTTGTTTGAGGTGAAGGTAGGCCTCCATGACCTAGGGCTGATGGTACAACTTATTGTTATACTGTTACGTAGCATTTTAGTTGTAGAACTCACTGCAGGAAATGTGGTGAATGTAGAATATTGGACTTGTTATGATCTACCTCACTGGACAATGGGGGGATGCAGAGGTATACTACCAACATAATGTATTCTCGAAAATCAAAAATTACAAAAGACATACCAAAACCCGGGTCCTGAAAAAAAGAGTTCTGTAAAAAACATACAATGAGTCTTCAACCATAGAAACCAATCAGCACACTGGGCGTTGGGCATTATATATAGTGTTTTGTAAACTTAATGTCGATCTAGCACAAAGCAACATGATATATGCCCTGGTACGATAGTTGTGTGATACATCGTGTTTGTGATAACTAGCTACCCAACATAGCCAGCTTCCTGACATTCCCCCAGCAACCACTCACCAGTTCAATGTTACATCAGCAAACATATCCAGTTAATTACACACATCTAATCAGTGCTGACAGAAAACATTTGGTGGCAAGACCAAGGGTCTTCAGGCAGAAACCAGAACAGCAACATGACCAGGTGGACTGTTGGACAGTGGCAGTAGGAGTCATCAGGCTAGGTAGACCTGAAGCATGGAGGGCTTGTGTCCTGCTAGAGTGAGTATAAGAGACACAAAATAATGTCTGTGTAAACTGTGACAAACTATTCTGAGAATAGCTCCACCCACTTAACCAAACAAAGTCTACTCACTACAGTTGTGACCTCAATAGACCAACTAACTAGCCTGAGACAAGGCTCAGTGAATGGTGAAATTCCTGGTGTGACGTGATCCTTTTCCTCGTGGATGGCCAGGTAGTAAGCCTGTGACGCAGTGAGTAGCATTACAGCAACTGCAATGAAAAGGCATAATGCTACTTATATTTGACATCTGTAAATCGAGCAAATAAAGACTCCCGGATTGAAAAATATTATTTTGCTTCACTCTGTTTTTCTCCCCTGTTTTGCAATGTCCAATTTGTGAATAAGACTATAGCGTCATTGCAGCATCTCTTAATGGATTTGGAACATTATAATTCAGTATGTTAAGATGTGTCTGTTGAAACAAATCTGATACAGTTCTTAACTTACTGCTTGCTCAATCAAGTATTTTAGAATGTAAAACCTTACTGGCTAAAAGGTAACATACTCTCTGGCTATCTAACTAAATTATGCCTGCACAGTCGCCAAAACTGCCATAATGACTTGCTAAATGCAACCATATTTAATTCCTAACACTCCAAATACATAGTACTAAATAATTGCACAATCTTCTGTGGATCCCCTGGGCTAATCCGCAACCAATTGGGGGTGTAAATAATGGTTCAAAAAAGATAGTTGGATTGTTATATAAATGAAGGTAGCCCTGTTGCTAAGAATAGGCAGTTTCATCTAGCATCATAAGGAAGTGAGGTTAAAAGTTGCTATTTGTAGAATTCAATCCGTAACAATTGAACTAGTACATTTTCTTTCAAGTGACCAATTTTACAAAGGCTATAAAAACTTTATTTGTTTATATTTAAAAAAATATTTATATGAGAATGATGCCCTACAGTATGCAGTGATTTGTTAGACACAAAAGCACAGCCTAAAATGCATAAAAAGTTATCAAATGGGGCTCATTTTAGCTCATACATGATGTAGAACAAAATTTTCCTGTACCCACTCTGGTTCAATAGCACCACTTTAACAAACTGTTGCCAGTAATCCCGGCTTGGATGTTTAAAGTTAGTACAGTTAATTTGAATTTATTTTACTTCATTCAAAATAATACTATATACATGTAGAGGATCTAAATGCCTTGTTTGGGAGTACCAAGGGATTTTAATTATCGCACATGTGCACAGAGTAGAAGTGGCCTAACAGACAATGTGCCAGTATTTCCAAAGAGCATGTCCCTAGCTTGGCTCTGCCCAGCTGCTTTCCTATGTTTTGCCATCTCGCCAGTCTCCCACTGGAAACTAGTACATCTTATGGGCCACAGTATGTTGGCTTAATCTTTGGTATGGTTATACTATGTTATTATTTGGATCAGTTTTGTAGAATGCTTTCATGACTGGAAATTTGGTAACATTGTCCCCTCACTAGAAGATGAAACAATGGAGTGGGAGATTGGTCGGAGGATTGGCGCAGCGGGGGCGGTATTACACTCAATATATCGCACCATTGTGGCGAAAAGAGAGCTGAGCCAGAAGGCAAAGCTCTCAATCTACCGGGCAGTCTTTCTTCCTACCCTCACCTATGGTCATGAAGGCTGGGTCATGACCGAAAGAACGAGATCCAGGGTACAAGCGGCTGAAATGGGTTTCCTCAGGAGGGTGGCGGGCGTCTCCCTTAGAGATAGGGTGAGAAGCTCAGTCATCAGTGAGGATCTCAGAGTAGAGCCGCTGCTCCTTTGCGTTGAAAGGAGCCAGTTGAGGTGGTTTGGGCATCTGGTGAGGATGCCCCCTGGGAGCCTACCTAGGGAGGTGTTCCAGGCACGTCCAGCTGGGAGGAGGCCTCGGGGAAGACCCAGGACTAGGTGGCGAGATTATATCTCCAACCTGGCCTGGGAACCTCTCGGGATCCCCCAGTCGGAGCTGGTTAATGTGGCTCGGGAAAAGGATGTTTGGGGTCCCCTGCTGGAGCTGCTGCCCCCGAGACCCGATCCCGGATAAGCGGACGAAAATGGATGGATGGATGTTTCATCTTTGTTGAAACTTTTTTAAACTAACCAAATTTGTCAGTTTAGCGGCAAGTATGGCAGAGCCGTGCAAAGTGAATAAAATAAACACATGGCCAGCATGTGATCTGCAGATGCGCAGACACTTTGAAAGCCCCTGGTTTCTTGGTGTACTGTACCAGACTTAATGTCCCAGAAAATGTAATCTGCTGCCATGACGGAAAAACAATGATTCTACTATTTCAAGGCTGATACAAATATGCATTAAAGTAAAACTGATTGTATGATGCGATTACGATAAAGGCTCAACATGTTTCAATAGATACAGTGCCTTGCGAAAGTATTCGGCCCCCTTGAACTTTTCGACCTTTTTCCACATTTCAGGCTTCAAACATAAAGATATGAAACTGTAATTTTTTGTGAAGAATCAACAAAAAGTGGGACACAATCTTGAAGTGGAATGAAATTTATTGGATATTTCAAACTTTTTTAACGATTAAAAAACTGAAAAATTGGGTGTGCAAAATTATTCAGCCCCCTTAAGTTAATACTTTGTAGTGCCACCTTTTGCTGCGATTACAGCTGTAAGTTGCTTGGAGTATGTCTCTATCAGTTTTGGATATCGAGAGACTGACATTTTTGCCCACTCCTCCTTGCAAAACAGCTCGAGCTCAGTGAGGTTGGATGGAGAGCGTTTGTGAACAGCAGTTTTCAGTTCTTTCCACAGATGCTCGATTGGATTCAGGTCTGGACTTTGACTTGGCCATTCTAACACCTGGATATGTTTATTTGTGAACCATTCCATTGTAGATTTTGCTTTATGTTTTAGATCATTGTCTTGTTGGAAGACAAATCTCCGTCCCAGTCTCAGGTCTTTTGCAGACTCCATCAGGTTTTCTTCCAGAATGGTCCTGTATTTGGCTCCATCCATCTTCCCATCAATTTTAGCCATCTTCCCTGTCCCTGCTGAAAAAAAGCAGGCCCAAACCATGATGCTGCCACCACCATGTTTGACTCTGGGGATGGTGTGTTCAGGGTGATGAGCTGTGTTGCTTTTACGCCAAACTTAACATTTTGCATTGTTGCCAAAAAGTATGATTTTGGTTTCATCTGACCAGAGCACCTTCTTCCACATGTTTGGTGTGTCTCCCAGGTGGCTTATGGCAAACTTTAAACGACACTTTTTATGGATATCTTTCAGAAATGGCTTTCTTCTTGCCACTCTTCCATAAAGGCCAGATTGGTGCAGTATATGACTGATTGTTGTCCTATGGACAGACTCCCCCACCTCAGCTGTAGATCTCTGCAGTTCATCCAGAGTGATCATGGGCCTCTTGGCTGCATCTCTGATCAGTCTTTTCCTTGTATGAGGTAAAGGTTTAGAGGGACGGCCAGGTCTTGGTAGATTTTCAGTGGTCTTATACTCCTTCCATTTCAGTATTATCGCTTGCACAGTGCTCCTTGGGATGTTTAAAGCTTGGGAATTCTTTCTGTATCAAAATCCGGCTTTGAACTTCTCCACAACACTATCTCGGACCTGCCTGGTGTGTTCCTTGTTGTTCATGATGCTCTCTGTGCTTTCAACGGACCTCTGAGACTATCACAGAGCAGGTGCATTTATACGGAGACTTGATTACACACAGGTGGATTCTATTATCATCATTAGTCATTTAGGTCAACATTGGATCATTCAGAGATCCTCACTGAACTTCTGGAGAGAGTTTGCTGCACTGAAAGGAAATTTTCAGTTTTTTTTTTCTTTTTTAAAGTTTGAAATATCCAATAAACTTTGTTTCACTTTATGATTGTGTTCCACTTGTTTTTGCTTCTTCACAAAAAATTACAGTTTTATATCTTTATGTTTGAAGCCTGAAATGTGGCAAAAGATTGAAATGTGCAAGGGGGCCGAATACTTTCGCAAGGCACTGTGTTTAGCAGACACCATTATCCAATTAACAGTCAGAGTATATTTTGTGAAGGGACTGCTCATTTGGTGAAGCTTCGAATCTGGTAGTTCTTAAATTGTTGACATTGGATCCAGACACTAATGGGCATTGCCTTGAAAAAGTTTTAAGTTCTGCATCCACAAGCTGATTTCATAAAGAAATATCTATTAACTTGTTGAAATATGCATAGACACAAGCCAATTGAATTAAACATTTTAATTTTTTTGTCATTTAGCTGACGCTATGGCGACTAAATACAGGGACATTCCCCCGGAGCAACTTAGGGTAAAGTGCCTTGCCCAAGGACATTCAACAAAGTTGGGAATCGAATTGGCAACCTTCTGACTACAAGTGTGACTTAATAACCACTTAGCCATCTGTGCCCCATGCACATGTACTTCTAATTATTTAAATCTAATAACAGAAAGAGACAGAGCTCTGAGACAAGTGTATGTATATTTTTCCCATACATTTTTACTTTCAGAAGATAATTGAAAGTATTTTGGAAATGATTGCAATGCAATGCCCTGAAATAGGTATCAATTTCCATGTAAAAGGGGTTGAGTACTGACTGCTATAGTAAGCAGAGTTTTGTTTTAGGTATGAAAATGTGGATTGTAGCTTACTACAAATTGTCAGGCAAGGTTACCCAAAATTTAAATGGCAAAAACTGGTTTTTAGAAATGTTTACAAATTTGTTTAAAAAAACATAAGATATCAGATCCTTTGGTATGACACTTGAAATTGCAACTCCCTGAAATTAGTGTTTGCAGGTTGGAATGTCTGCTGAGGTAAATTCAATGTGACATGATTTATTTTTACACCTGAATAAATATGATCCGTAGTGTTGTTTTTCTGTAAATTGTAATCCGATTGGTTTCAATTCTAGAGGTCAGCGGCTTCTGGGCCAATGTTCTAATTATTTTAACTTTGAGCCCAGTGGGTCCACTGTATTTTGGAGAAGTGCACATAGATTTTCTGGGTGCAGCAACATTGTTATTTGAAATTAATGGGTTTGTCGGGTGCAATCAAGAGGGTAAGCTAGCACCTGGAAGTTGAAGCTCCTATGGTTAGATTCTGAGACTACCAAGGCACCACCTTGCATTAGAATTCCATAGACTCCCATTCATTTTAGGGTCACATTGACAGCGAATAAATTTACATCTTAAGCACTTAAAGACTATTTGTCCATTGTTTATTTCTGAAGATCCAAGACAATGTATAAAAGGCTCCATTACCTTGTATCTCACGCTATGCCCCCATAGCTGCCGTTTTTGTAAAAATAGTCAAACGATTGTGTCATAAACACACAACTGTCTGTTGCACAGTATAGAAATGACTGTATAATCTAGGAGAAGTTTGCAGGCAATCAGGGGACGAGGAGGCATAGAGTCAGGGGAGAAGCCCATAGAGTCCATGAAAAGCTTCGGAACAAAATATTTCAGCAACGTTTTGATGGATTGGAAAAACTTTGGTACGTGTCAAGTGAGTTCTTCTGAATTAAGATTCGGAATGATTCAGATTTCTCTTGGCACAGCTACCAGAAGAATTACAACTTTCAGACAGGTTGCTCACGTCACATCTGCATCATCAAGCTCAGCTTTAGGCTGCGAAGTACGCTCTCCTACCACTGGAAAAGTGCTTCTAATTGACTTCACTTGGTCTCTGTTGAAGTTAATGGCATCGCTTGGTCCATTTTATACACTGTCTATGGGTGCAATGCCGCTCCTTCGCCTCCCAAAGACAGCTTCTATAACACGGATAGTTGGGAATTTCACAAAAACGCTAACATCGCTTCTACATACTGACCAATGGTAGACTTTAATGGGCGTTATGTGATATGCAGGAACCCACATATGCAGTAATGTTCCCCTATTTGCGCACTGTAATATACCCTTCTCAACATACCTTTTTGACAATATACCCCCAGTGGTGGGCCGTCAGGGCCTGCAAGGCCTTCTCTGCAGGCCCAAAGATAGTCAGTCAAAATCAGAAATGTATTTTTGTACTTCTTTAATATATTTTTTCATTGGCACTATATATATTTTACAAAGTTCATTTAAATTAGTCTATTAGGTAATTGCATTGCTACAGTACCTGCGCTCTATTCAGTTGCCTTGCTTTTAGCGCAGCTCATATGAATGAAAGCTTTTATCCAATAAGATTTTTTCATCTGTGTTGTCTCCGGGTAGACTAGGGCATTCAGAATTCAGAGTGAATACTGTCTTCTGTTGAAGCCCATCAGGACCATATTGTTGATTGTCATATTTTTAACCAATCAGATTTTCGACTTCACCATGTTGGGTGTGTTCTTTGACCAACTAAAGTGTTTCTGCAAGCCTAGCCTTACGTCAGCATCGTTTCTGTTGCTGATAGGAGTGGCAGTTCAATAAAGTTCAATAAAAAAACGTTAAAAGAAGTTTGCCATCCGAACAAGAACTAGCTTACACCCGTCTCAGATTTCTTTAAACTTTTAATTTTTAGATTGTTCGATTTTTTACTTTTAAAGGATCGACTTTCAGCACTGGGCAAGATATTTTATTCAAACTTAATGCAAAGATGTGCTGTACAACCGCGTCATAAAATTATTTTTAAAAAAGAAAGGAGGAAAGACTTTGTTTTCAAATAATAAGCAGCTTTGGTAAGTGTGATGGATTTTTATATATTTTTACTAGCAGGGCCTTAACAGTTCTTAACGGGGCTTAGTGCATGTACTGTATTTGTATTCAAGCAGGGGGAGATAAACAGACACTCTTCATCCTGGCGCCAGGCCTGTTGATACCTGTTTATTATTACTGCTTGCTTGTTTTAGATCACTACTGGTGTGAAGCATGTTCAGATCGTATATATATATAAGGTCTATGGTTCAGATTCAGTGGTCTTAGTGGGCTGTGCCTTTGAGTGTGCGTGGTAAACCTGCATCTGCGTTTAATCTGCAGCTTGTCTGCAATCTCTGGGGAACTCTGTTGAATCCTGATTGTTCCTTCTGGCATTTTTGCATGTTTGTGGTGTTGTCACTGGGTGTTGTGAGTTAGTTAATGTTTAATTGATTAGGACATTGATTTTGGCTATCCGATGGCTACTGTATGTGTATTGCGACATTCTGTCATAGTGCGTAATAGTGGTACATTCTTATGGTTTCAGTCATGTCGGGTCAATTAGTGTATTGTAAGTCTCATAGGTGTTGAGCCTCGTGTTAAATAACCTTTATCGAGTGGAATAAACTTATCTTCACTATGAATATGGGGTGGTTATGCCGAATGACAATAACCTATAGCCCTAGAATGTCATTGTGAGGTTATTATTATAATGCGTTTTATTTTCGGGAAGATGGTGAAGGCCTAGGTGTAAAATGCAGGGCACGCCACTATATACCGCATTGTCTATGCTGGCAACTTTGTCAGTGCTGAGGAGTTTGTTTTCCAGCTACAGAAGCCTTGTTCTGATATCCGACCAGAAAATATTTACTCTGCCACACATGCTGTAACCACACACCTCTAATAAATCTAATACACTTCAATGCAAATTCCCATGCCAGATAAAATGCAACAATACCGTTTTTGAAAAAAGAGGTGGTCATAGTTAATGCTTTGAAAACAAGACTCTGCCAATGCCCATATGGTAATCTAATATATGGCCATATGTATATATAACTTATATGTCCTATGTCGGCATATATGGTGGAAACAGCTTCACATATATGTACATATATGTCAAAATGTACAAAAATTGGCCGTTTTTATGTATGTGACATACATTTCCACATTTGACATCCATATCTGCATTTAACTATGGTTTACAGAGTGTATAAGTGATGTAATGTATAATATATGCCAATGTACATATGAGATTATGTAAATAAATAATACTGCTACATGTATTATTGCCTTGTGTCAATTAACAATTTGTCTACAAATTTAAACAAGAATGATTGCTTATGTGTGAGATATTGATGTTATATACACTACTGTATATGTGATGATAAGTAGGGGTACGAAATGTACGTCAAAGAAATATTTGGTAAAATCTATTTTTAATGATCTATGTGCATTAACTCTGCATGCCCCTTTAAATGAAGGTGCTTGAACAAAGTACGTGACAGAGCAAAAAATCTGAATACCGGTTTAGCAAATGTGCTTTTTAATGTAAATGTGCTTGATATTATACTACTGAAAACCACCCATCCATGACGACCGTTAGAAATGTCCAAGTATATACAAATGAGCTCTCTGCACATATTCTCCCTAAAATCTGCATTGCTGTCAAAATAATTACTGGCAGGCACATCAGGTAGGCTTGCACCATGTTAGTCAAGGCATATAAAGAAATTAAGAGACGAAAGAAGAGGTCAGATTTTGTAGGCTTGGCCCAGAGAATCATTTCCATTTATCTGGTATTTTTACAATGATCTTGTGATTACACGTTAGAACAATGTGGACTCTCAATTTATTTATGATCTTTGAGAAATGTCACTCTCTTGGACAGTGCCGGCCTGAGCCTTTTGGGGGCCCTAAGCAGAATTCGATTTTGGGGCCCCCTCCCACCACGCGGAGTCACCTGTGCACTCGATTGGGGGCCCCCTGGCCACCAGAGGGCCCCAAGCAGCCGCTTACTTTGCTTATGCCTCGGGCCGGCCCTGCTCTTGGACCATAGAGGATGGAGTGAAGTTCTTGCAGAAGCCAATTCAACTGTTTCATGTTTTTTTTTTGCAGAGAAATAGAATCAGTCTAATGTATTTGCTGAGTCTGGATATAAGGAGTGCTCCCAGTAATTTACATGATGTCGTGTTTAATTTTAAGATTATATTTTCCCTTGGACTACACCTCAGGACTAACTGGCCTGATGACTCATTGCTGTCCAGGTTCAAAATCTACCTATGTGTTTCTGGTCCAGTGTCAGCCTGACATATCCTGCTGTTATTGCCCACAGCCCACCTGCTCCTCCCTGTCCAAGTCCACCTGGATGTCCTGCTGACTTGGGTTCTGCCCGAAAGTCTCACCACAGCCTACCTGCATTCACTGTTGTAAATAGATTTAATAAACAAAAAGTCATGTACTCTTATAATATCCACCAGCACAACCAGAAGAGTACTGGCCAGTGGCCACCCTTCAGTCTTGTTTGTCTCTACATTTCTGCCTAGGTTCCAACCCTACTAGATTTCTGATAGCCACTTCAGTTTCTTGTTATTTCTAATTATTTGCCTGGTTGTCTGTGTAAGCACTTATTTTCTAACTTATTTTGCACAAAATGAATTGTATTGATTGATTGAACCAAAGTCTATTTTCTCCTTAAACTTTAAGAACATCATGCTCTGAATTATGTAATCGTATAAATTCTATAAGTTTATATACCTTATAGGTTCCTTTCAGAAATGATATACAGGTTTCTCAAAGGACAACTGATGACAAGGTTTTACAGGAACCAATATGGGGCTTTTTTAAACTATTAGATATTTGTTTCAGTCAGAATGAACGTAAGACCATGGGTTGCCCGTCTTTCCCCGGGCCTTCTGCACGAGACAGCGCAAAATTGGCATAGCGCTGCCCGGGATTTGGGTTAGATAAATCAGATCTATCCTAGCACGTTGCTCTCCAGCGACTCCTTGTGTTCAGATCAGTTGTCTGTAAATTAAAATTGCAGAAGTAGAGTCGGTTAGCGCATCCCGCGCATGAACTGAATAATTCTGCATGCACACTGTTTGTGAAAAACTCGCCTATCCCCGCTAGATTCTCCCAAAGTGCCTCGCTTGTGGGATTGGTGGTTGGCGTGCTGGCTGACACAACGTCATGCTGGCTGATTACAATGGAACATTAGTGAATGGACTTAAGTTACCTGTTCAGACCACAGGGTGAGCATCCGGTTTGGCAAATTGATGCAAATGAGGAAGTGCCTTAAACCTGCATTCTATCTGAATTCCAGCTGGGGCGATACGTCCGGTTCTGTAATTCTTAGTTTCTTCTCACTTCATTTATTACCTCAGTAAACATTTTCATAATGAGTTTATAGTCTCAATCGCTAGATTTAAGGCTTCTGCAAAATATAATGATGTTCATTTTTTTATTATGGTCTTGTTAATTTTAAAATCAGCGATTAAGCAAAGGGGCGTTTAGGGCATGGCTATGTACGATAAGACACTCAAAGGAGTTGGCAGTTCAGTTTTTCCGGTAAATAAAGTTATATTTTCTTTTACATTTTGTTTTAATACTGTTTTTCGTTAGCATCCCAATTAATATCAGTTAGCTAGCTAGATTACTCCTCCCTCTCGTCTAAAATCGTCACATCGGCAACCAAGATGTCTGCGTCCGTAAAAGCAAATTCGATGACCCAAATCAGATCTTCACAAACCAATGGATGATGACACACATGCTACATTCAATGAAATATACAATCTATGGCTCAGACCGAGGACATGATACACCCACCTACACAAAGTTCCATGATTGGTCAGTCCAACACAATTGTCAAACACGATTGTCGCAAGTAATTTGCATAAAGCTGGGAAATATTAACTTTTCTATTCAGTCCTCGTGCCACGTACACATTGCCCAGTGTGCAACTCGCTCGCCTTCATTGAAATGAATTGAGCCATCGCTTTCATCGCAGATAATGTGTACATACTGTCAAGGCTTCTGTGTTGGATGAGCAGTGTGAAAATAATCAGCGGCCTGGACTAAGATTAGAGAGGGAATTGGGAAGGGAGGAAAATCTGGAAAAATCACCCAACAAAAAAATTATGAACATAACGTCCATAAAGAACCTCTGACAATGATATCTCCTGAGAACCAATATGAGATATCATGGTCATGACCCTCTAAGAAAGATTGTGTTATGAACCAATATTGGATGTCATTAGAACCACTGAACCTAAGGACTTGCCAAAACCAATAAAGTATCTGAGAGAAAACCTTTATAAAATGTTCTGATCTCACCAGAACAATTAAAATGAACACAGTGCATCTGGAAAGTATTCACAGCACTTCACATTTTCTACATTTTGTCATGTTACACCCTTATTGCGAAATTGATTAAATTTATTACAGTATGTCCCTAAAAATTCTACAAACAATACCCCATAATAGCAATCAAGGCCGTAACCAGGATTTAACAAATACCGAGGTCAAAAATACCCCCCCCCCC
>JACXGM010000491.1:0-53209 GCA_016801145.1 Umbra pygmaea
AGAACGAGATCCAGGGTACAAGCGGCCGAAATGGGTTTCCTCAGGAGGGTGGCGGGCGTCTCCCTTAGAGATAGGGTGAGAAGCTCAGTCATCCGTGAGGATCTCAGAGTAGAGCTGCTGCTCCTTTGCGTCGAAAGGAGCCAGTTGAGGTGGTTTGGGCATCTGGTAAGGATGCCCCCTGGGCGCCTCCCTAGGGAGGCGTACCAGGCCATTCCAGCTGGGAGGAGGCCTCGGGGAAGACCCAGGACTAGGTGGCGAGATTATATCTCCAACCTGGCCTGGGAACGCCTCAGGATCCCCCAGTCGGAGCTGGCTAATGTGGCTCGGGAAAAGGACGTTTGGGGTCCCCTGCTGGAGCTGCTGCCCCCGCGACCCGATCACGGATAAGCGGATGAAAATGGATGGATGGATGGGATGAGCTGTATGCCCAAATCATCAGTATTAAAACAATAAATGACCTGAAATATTTCAGTTGGTGTGCAATGAATCTAAAATAGATAAAAGTTTAATTTTTATCATTACATTATGGAAAATTATGAACTTTATCACAATATGCTAATTTCTTGAGAAGGACCTGTATGAGTCAAGTCACGAGGAAGTCCAAACTGAGGAACCACTGTGGCTGTGCTCTGCCTCATGGATGTACTCTGCCTGGGCAAATCCTGCTGCTACTGTTGCTAGCTATGGTGGCAAAACCAGAGCTAGCGTTATTATTAAGGCAGGCAGTGGAAGTTCTGGTTACAGAAACCTTGTTGTCATGTGTGTGTGAGTGTGTGTGTGTGTGTGTATGTGTGTGTGTGAGAGAGTGTGAGTGTGTGTACATATGTCAAACATTAGAAATGTGACTGCTGGCTACTCTCTGTGTGCGGGCATAAGGATGTCTTGACGGGCACCAGGACCTATGCAGGAGAAATACATTTTTAGTATCTAAAAGTCTCACTGTGTTAGATCGCAATATGTTTGTAGCTTATCACTGAATCTCTTATTTTAGTTTGTATGTCTTCATTTTACATTTTCTGTTTGTCTTGTAAAGTTACTGCTAATGAAGACCAAACATTTCCTGATTGCGCTGCTTCATATTAAAAGCAACAACAAAAATAACATGACTTTTGTGAAGAATTTAATGATTAGTTTTCAACCACTGCTTTGAAATCCAGAAATTGTATCACCACCATGCTGCTTACTACGCACAGGTGTAGAATGAAGTATAGTCAGAAATATACACAGGTGTAGCATGAAGTATAGTCAGAAATATACACAGGTATAGCATGAAGTATAGTTAGCAATATACACAGGTGTAGCATGAAGTATAGTCAGAAATATACACAGGTGTAGCATGAAGTATAGTCAGAAATATACACAGGTGTAGCATGAATTATAGTCAGAAATATACACAGGTGTAGTATGAAGTATAGTCAGAAATATACACAGGTGTAGCATGAAGTATAGTCAGAAATATACACAGGTGTAGCATGAAGTATAGTCAGAAATATACACAGGTGTAGCATGAAGTATAGTCAGAAATATACACAGGTGTAGCATGAAATACAGTCAGAAATATACACAGGTGTAGCATGAAGTATAGTCAGAAATATACACAGGTGTAGCATGAAGTATAGTCAGAAATATACACAGGTGTAGCATGAAGTATAGTCAGAAATATCCACAGGTGTAGCATGAAGTATAGTCAGAAATATACACAGGTGTAGCATGAAGTATAGTCAGAAATATACACAGGTGTACCATGAAGTATAGTCAGAAATATACACAGGTGTACCATGAAGTATAGTCAGAAACCAGCTGCTCTTCTCTCATTTCCACAACTTCCACAGTATCACTGCTTACTCTGGATCTGTAATTTTTCTTTTCATAAAAATACTATTAAAGGTCCCATATTATACTGTGCTTCTCAATAAGAGAAAGATAATTCATTGTCTTGGATGAAATGTAAACTTGTCTCGTGTGAAATTAAAGTTCATTGTTCAGGACTCGTAGAAAGGTGACATCACTAAAGATCTGTGTGTCACGATGGAGCTGAGGCATGGTTTGGTTGAGTGGTTAGCGAAGACGACCGTTGTGTGGGAGACCAGAATTTAAGATGTGGGAACCTTCAATGTAACAATTGTTTATAAGAACACTTATTTTAACATTTGAAGAATATTGAAAAAACAGTATTGTTACTCCTATTATCACATTTGTCATTTAAATACAAATAATGTTTGCTGTCTCAACAAATTCAGATTCTTCCACAGAACAAATCATTAAATGCATAATCATAACTGAATAATAATAGTTATAGTTGGCGGCCAAATAATAATGTGACTGTATTGTTCACCTATAGGATATATGCAGGTGTCAGCAGCAATAACATATGTTCAATAGTAGGGAATATAAATATATAACAAGCAAAAAAAAGGTAAGGGAATTAGATCATATAAAACAAAAAATATACAAGCTAAAATAAAATAGAGGAATTGTGGCAGTGTGTCAGAGAGAGGAGTTTCCTGAGTCTAGTGGTGTCCATTGATCCATTGATTCCAGAATCAGCTGTTTATCTAAGTCCAGCTTGTGGTGTGACCCAGTGAGCATTTGTGGAAAATCTGCAGCAGACTGCTGGTCCAAAGCTGTGACACCAAGACCTCCTTCACTGTGACGTTCAGGTGAAACATCTGCATAGAGGAGGACAAGTCAGTGCAACAGAAAAACAGTCGAGCTTGTCTTAACCTCATTCACTGCACTGCTTCAACAGTCTCAGCCTGTATTATACCAGGCCTATTACATTTTTTTGACTAAAGTTTTTTGGTTAATGTCTGTGTCTTCTACAGATACACTGTTCAACCAGAGCAGCTATAGCGCTAGTATCAAACAAACATTAATGATGGAGGCCAAACAGGTAATTTTAACACACTGCCATGACACAGAACTGAATCAGATGCAGTTTAATTACGATAGCCCAATCAGCTGATCCTAACTGTTAGCCAGCCAATCAGCTGGTCCTAAACTGTTAGCCAGCATCTACAGGTACAGGTAGGCCCCAGACAATTGCAGGAAGCTGATTTGTTTTCTAATAGAGCATATTGCACCCTAAATGACTTGACACTGCCAGTGTTCTATTCTGCAAGTTGCCCTGGTATCAATTTAACTAGTCATGCATGCAAGCAAATAACAGCTGATAATGTTAGCTAGTTGCAAAAGGTAGCCGCTTACCTGCTGTACTGTCTGCTGCTTTCTCGCTGTCAGACCGATAGGGAACTGCGTGGAGTTGTTAATGCTCCTTTTTAGTCCTGGTGAGTTTGTGTGTGATGCCACATGGTCAGTCATGTAATAACACATTCACCCAGTTGAAGCCTTTGCCTTATAAATACCAGTCCTCCCTACAGCCCTGCTCCCTCGACTTGCTGTGATGTCACTGTAGTAGTTGCAGTGAGCTTCCCAGCAGTCAGCGCCCCCTACTGTCCATAAGGTGCTGCTGCACCACTTTCATTTCAGACACTCCAACCAGCCTTTGGGCCTATAGAAAGCCATTTTAGTCAATATTAAATAAATATGGATATGAAATAAGTCCTGAAATAAATGACACAATAAATAAATAAATATTTAAATATAAATATATAAATGCAGTCCAATAAAATAAATTGTTTTTATTTCACAATGGTATTTTTCAAAGGAAACCTTTTATTTCAGGGGCCTTTTCATATTGACACATTTCATAATATCCATTTATTATATTCAAAGGAATGGGGCATGGTTATCTCACAGATTCAAACACAAAGCACTCGTGAAGACTATTGAAATACTTGGGCAGATAAGTGATCTTCAAAATATAGACATAGATATCGAAGTTTTAAATAGTTTGAGAATGATTGAGCTCAGTGTTCGTGTGGAAGATGTCTTATAAACTTATGAAGATATGCTCGCTACCTGTGTTATCTGGTCTATCAACCCAAGAAATCACAGATCTGCTTGGTGTGTCACAAAGCATGATTCAGAGGAGATTGATCCAACAACCTGAGAAATTGCTAGTTGAGATATCTAAATCGTGCTTTGTGACACACCAAACAGATCCGCGATTTCTCAGGTTGATAGACCAGACAACACAAAGGTAGCGAGGCATATCACTTGCAATATCCATAGGCAGACGTCCCGCACCTGTGCTTGAAGGTTCTATGACATCTTCCACACAAAACAGTACTCAATCGGTCTGAAACTAATTAAAATGTTGATATGTCTATATTTTTAAGATCCGCCTGATTATTTCAATAAAGTCTTTAATATGGGTGCTGTTCATTTGGTTTGAATCTCTTAGATAACCACGCCCCATTCATTTGAATATAACACATAGATATTATGAAATATGCCATTATGAAAAGTGCCTTGAAATAAATGTGGAATTATAAAATATAAAAAAATAAAAGGTTTCCTTTGATAAACACCATTTCGAAATAAAAGCAATGCATACATTTTTTTGGACTGCATTTATATATTTATATTTGAATAGTTATATTTGTGTCATTAATTTCAAGAATTATTTCATAGCCGTATTTATTTATTTAATATAGACTTAAATGGCTTTCCATATGGGCAATGCCTCATTCTTTACATAGACTTTGGAAATGCCAAATTCTAAATCCAAATCGAAAAGGTCAATATTAAAATGTCAATCATAAAATGTAAAATTCAAAATTTAATTTTATCAAGCACAAAGGCGAAAATAATTGTTTTTTAAAGTTATGGCATGACTTTCTGGCAGTGAAGTAAAATAATTTTTGACATCAATTTATTTACTCTTTGGACTTTCAATTTAAATTATGAATAAATATATTCTCCATACTCAGACTGTAGGTCAAACACTGATGGTTCACTGTTACATTTTAGTTGAATTTAAGTGTCGGGCACCATCTGTTCCAATACACTCAAGCCGCGATTGGAGTTCATAAGGGCGAATTGTTAAATCTGTTACAATCTAATTTAAAATCTGTTTTAAAAATAAACATACATGTCCATATGTGCTCGTGCGGTGTTCCCCAAGTGGTAGGCCAGGTCTCAGCTTCCACAATGAGTATCCCCCCCAGCTCGAGTCAAACTCCACCTATGATATCTGGAGGTTTACTAATGTAGCTTCAATCATGACAGACCATTTAATTGCATCTACAAGATCAAGGTTAAGGTAACACTGCATATGCATAGTTAGAAAACAAAATGTCCCCTGAATGGGATAAAATAGAACAGACCATTCTATAAATACTTTATATTTATTGATGAAAATGAAACATCTGAATTTCATAGTTACTCTTTCAAAGCAAATCGGAAATATCGGAAACAAAATCTATTTCTGTAACAGTCCCCTGATTTACCTAATGGACCTGGAAAAACCTTGATTAGTTCCACTCATGAGAAAAACGAATTGCAAAATTAATTTATTGAAATAAATCCCTTACAAAGGAACAGCAGGACAAGTGTTCCATCTGACAGGACATTAACAGACACCTGGAAGGAAAAGCAGATTACACTGTAGGCTCACATCCAGAAAATTGTATATTCTGATTACTCCAGTACAGGTGTGTACCCTAGTCCTCCAGGGTGTAATTGGGGTTGACCACTAAGAAGGGGTCCTCTTCCATTACTGGTTCCTCTCCCTCATCATTAAACTTCTTCAGCCCAGTCTTTGTCAACTCTATGATGATGTGGTCCTGACATTAACGATACAGAGCAGACATGATTGGCAACATTTGACAAATTTCACTGGTCTGTGTAAAAGAAATATTCAAGCACGTGTCAAATATCTCATACAGTCTTACTGCAGCTTCATTTCCAATACTTACATAATGGATTAGTCGGTGAAGCACTTTCTCTATCAAATTGTTTTTGGCCACCAGCTCAGCTTCTGATTCAATCTCACTCTCCATCTCTTTCAGGTACCAGTTTATCAGATCACTCTTCTTCAGTGAAGAATCGTCTACTGTAAACCAGAAAAAAAGGGAAACTGTCAAAACTTGAAAGCTGGGTTTAATTTTAAATCGAAATACTTGAAAAACTTGTTTCAGTTTAGGCATTTACCATCTTCCATCTTCTGCATGTGCAAAACGATGAGGTTGGAAACTCTTCGATACTCAGCGAAGGTCATCTTAAGGGCAGGCTTGGCAGCGCTCGTCTTTTCAGGCCTGCCTACCCCACCCTCTGCGCCCATTGCCACCTCTGCAGGCTGGCCAGTACTCCCCTTCACCTCCTCACCCATCAGCTCATTTTCTTCATGAGAACAAACGGGGACAGTGATATGCAAGTGTAACAACAAATACTGTGGCAAAACGCTAAGTCAGCGTTTCTTACCGTTCAGTTGATCATTGTCGTCTTGCTCATGATCAAAGTTGATGTCGGGGGAGTCTACGCTGATGACAGACTTATTTAACAGTCGGAAGGCTTCCTTCACATGTTTGGGATGCACCTCAGAGTAAAAACAAAGGCTAACATGTTCTGTAGAACACAATCATTCGAATATACTATACTGATTTCAGGCAAGCTTATTATTTATAATCACCTCAGTTACAACTGCCATTACAACTGCCACGTTACATTATTTATTTACCGGCTACATCACCGCTCCTCCCAATACCACTGCTGTGTGACCTGTGAACACGGCTGGCTGGCTCCTAACCATGCCAGACACTCACTTCGAAGTCTTCAAAGTAATAATGAACATAAGACAGATGCTTACCATTACCATTAGAGGGGGCTATTGGGTATGTATGTGGCAGTAATACCTCATCTGAGCAGTAGAGCCTTGCCATGCCTTCAGACAATCGGAGCATGCTCTCTAGCTGTCTGACGGTGATACGCCAAGCTGACTTGGTGCTGCCACTACTGTCACGTTGGCGAAGACGCTTGTACTGGTCCACCACGAACTCTTTGGCCTCTGCTGTGATCTAGGGTGAAAGTTAAACAAATCAATGGGTGTGGTTACAGTAGATACTCCAAACTGACCATCCAATTGCGCAAGGGCAATTATTACCTTTGGTTGAAACTGCCGAGCAAAGAGTATGTATCTCTGGACCTCATCAGTGGAGTATACCCGCTCCACAGACTCCATGTTCCTGAAGTGCAAATCTACTATACGCCTTGCTATGGCATAATCTGTCACCTAGACCGCAAGGCACAGATCCACAACTCAAACGTACAGAAACAAATTGATTGAATTATCGGCTGGCAGGAGTGGCAGTTCTCGCTCTTACTTCATTGCACTCATCAATTAAAATGAAGAAGAGGTCAAATCTGGACATGATGGGTGCCGACATGTTGACGTTCTGTTTTAGAGACTTTGAGCGGTTGTACCTCCCATCGATGGGGTTGGCAGCTGCAAGGATGGAGGTGCGAGCATTCAGAGTAGCCTAGACACAAAACACAGATCACTGCACTGCCTTCACTTGTTGAAATTATTGTACATAATATTCTGTAACATGATATCATTGATTGATACCCACAGTTTGAATCTGGATGTATTGTTTACATGTAAAGACTATGTAAGCTCTTACTCTCCTGTCACCTTTATAGTTTGTTTATACCTTTGTTTTACTAATAGACTGGTTCTCTTGAACCTTTCATCATTAACGCATGGTTGAGCTGTGGCCCAAGATCTTCACCGTACATGCAATTACATCTGAGCCTCTTGTACATGACAATAAAATAAACTTGAATCATACCAAGATGTTGTGTGTGCGCTACATCTTTCACCTTCACTCCAGCCTTGGTGATGGAGATGGTCTGCTGTTCCATGGCCTCATGAATGGCCACCTGGTCCTTCAGGTCCATCTTATCAAACTCATCAATGCAGCACACTCCCTGCGGAGCACGCATTGACATACATTGAAAAGTCAATTTACAGCACCCCCTAGAGGACATCAGGCTCAACTGAAAATATCACACTTACATTATCAGCCAGCATGAGGGCGCCAGCCTCTATGACAAACTCATGGGACTCCTCGTCTTTCACGACAGCGGCTGTCAACCCGGCGGCACTGCTGGCTTTCCCACTAGTGTACAGGGCCCTGGGAGCAAACTCCTCCACATGTCTGAGAAAGGGCCCACAGAGGAAACAGTCAACAGCATGCTATCACATTACATTACAATGCTACACAACAAGCAGTGCTGCAGTCCTAACACATACAACTCCTGCTCCCATCGGGTTACACAGGCCAGAATGTAAACTGGCGGCTGTAGGGAATAATGAGATCTCCAGAGATCAGGAACACTGCCCAGGAAACATAACTCTACACACAGCAAATTGTCTAGTGTTGATTTTCCAGTGTTAACTATACAGTGTTAAGAGGTGTTAAGATATCAGTTGGGTTAAATCAACACAATAGAACCCCAATGCTGGTGTTAAACAATGTTACCTGTTAAGCAAAACTATTACATTTTCCCCAGAATGCTTTGCTTCATTTTTCAGAATTGTTCGTTTTAATATTTTCTGCTTTTTGCATTCATTGATTATGTTTTGTAATTATTAAACAATAAGATTTCATACTTCTCAAATCTAATACAAACTGTAAGTGGAATTATTGACTGCAACCATTACTGAGATTAGTGTTTCTTTATTGCAGTTTCATGGAATGCAGGTTGTGGGTGATAAATTACAACTGTTTGATATCATTTCAGTTGAATTTCAATTTGTATAAAAAATCTAAATCATACAATGACTGTCATTGTGGTACAAGAGGTGTAAAAATAATCTTGTCACATTTACTGAAGGCATGCTGGGAAATATGCAAATCAGAAATGAACACTCCTAATGTAAGGGAACAACAATTTAGTGTTACAACACTGAGTGTCAAATGTAACACTATTAACGAGTTAAAATTAAAACAATCTAAAGTGTTAATGTAACACTAATAGTGGTTCCCAAATAGGCCCTGGGTGAGTGTTAATTTAAATTTGCTATTTCAAATTTGCAGTGCATGCTTCAGTGAAGGCAGGCTACACCAACACCAATATTTAGCACAAGAAAGGTTCTTGTTTAATTACTTTAGAAACTGGCTCTTTGAGGTGCTGGGGTCACCAACGATGCAAATATTGACATCCCCCCTCAACGATGTACCCTCCATGGTGGTCTTGCCAACACCCCCGAAAAGCATCAACAGGATTCCGCGCTTGATCTCGTCGTTCCCTACAAAGACAAAGGATATCTTTAGATCACATTTAGCTCTGTGACACATTCTAAGTACTCGAGGTGAAACGCAGCAGTTGTTGGTACCATGGATGGTGGGGAACAGGCTGGTGCAAAGGTTGTGGTAAAGATTCTTATCCTGACTCATCTCAAACACCTTCTCCCACTCCTCAACAGTCATCTGGTTCTTCACACTCTCCGCCGTCTGGTCCTCATGGCGAAGCTCTTTCCCACCAAACTGCACACAGGAAAAAGCATTCAATTTAATGTCATCGATCCCGTCTCTACACTTTATACAGAAACGATCCATTGTTAAATATTCAATTTAAAGTTAAAGGTGCTGTGAAATGAACCAACCCGAGGGTTAGTGGGAGCCACATTGCAGGCTAGGAAGGCTAGTCTGTAGGAAAGGTCTCTGACACCAAGAGCCTTCAGTCCCTGGATGCCCTCTGCCTGGAATCCCTGTCTCCCCCCAGTCACTCGATTGCTAGTCTCCGCCCTCGTGCCTGAAAGCATGCAGACGAATATCACTTTTGCTTCCTTGCAATGGTTTCTCATTCACAGGCAGATTATGGATTTGAAGAGAATTGTGTTACAGAAATAAAGGGAACACTCAATCATCACTGTATAAGTCAATTGAACTTCAGGGATATCAGTCTGTCCAGTTAGGAAGCATAAGCTATTGTGAATCAATTGAGCCACCTGTTTTGGAGCCAATGAAAGTGACAGGTGCACTGGATGCAAAAGCAAGACAAAGCCCAAAATGGATTTGCAGGTGGTGGCCACAGACAATTGCTCTCTCCTTACCCTTCCCGACTGATTGTTCAGTATGATATTTTGCTAGTGTCTTTGTCACTGCTGGCAGCATGAGGCGGTACCTGCAGCCAATTCAGGTTGCACAAGTAGTCCAGCTGCCCCAGAATGGCACATCCATAACATGCAGTCACAAGGTTTGCTGTCTCCCAGTACAGTCTCAAGAACATGGAGTAGATACACAGAGACGGGCCGTTACATGAGGAGACCTGGACAGGGCCGAAGGGCATCAACCCAGCAGCAGGACCGGTATTTGCTTTTTTGTATAAACAGTATTTGCTTTTTTGTTTTGGATAAACAGGAGGAGCACTGCCAGGGCCCTACAAAATTACCTCCAGCTGGCTACTGGTGTATTTTTCAAAATGTCAGAATCAGACTCCATGAGAGTGGCATGAGGGCCCGACGTTCACTAGTGGGACCTGTGCTCACAGCACCATGCAGCTCAATTGGCATGCGCCAGAGAACACCAGAATTGGCAGTTCCGCCATTGTAGCTCCGTTCTCTTCACAGATGAGAGCAAATTCACAGTAAGCACATGTGACAGATGTGAGAATCTTGAGACGCCTTAAAGAAAGCCTTACTGCCTGCAACATCATCCAGGTGACCGGTTTGGCAGTGAGTCAGTGATGGTCTGGGGATTCATATCACTGGAGGGTCACACAGACTCCCACATGCTTGCCAACAACACCCTGACTGGTGTTAGTTACCAGGATGAAACCCTCAGACCAATCAGACCTAACCCTGGTGCAGTGGGCCCTGGATTCCTCCTGGTGCAGGATAATGCCCAGCCTCAAGTCCAGCGTGTAGGCAGTTCCTGGATGAAGGGTTGATGCCAATGAATGGCCCATATTTTCCAAAACTGAATCCAATTGATAACCTCAGACATTCTTTAACGGTGCATGCGACGCCACCAAGTAGCGCCACAGACAGTCCAGTAGCTCACTGATGCCCTGATCCAGGTCTGGGAGATCCCCAAGGACACCATTCGCCCTCTCATCAGAAGTAGCCTAGACATTGTCTGGATTGAATACAGGCACATGGGGGCCATACACACTGAGTCACATTATGAGTTGCTGTGATGAAATTCATCCAAGTTGGAACAGCCTGTGATTAATTGTTTACTTTGTAAGTGCGAGTTTGAATCCAGCCCTCAATCGGTTGGTGATTTTATTTTCCAATGACCGTTGTTACATCATTTTGTTCTCAATGAATTACTCAATGTACAGTCAAGATTTTGGTCTGTAATACGTTTCAGTCATCAATGTGTGATTTCAGTGTTCCCTTAAATGAAAAACGTTGTGTGGAGAGCCGTGCCACACCTGACACAGCCAGTGCAGCGACATCCGGTACCACGATCAGTGTGCCGGTGAAGTCACAGCGGTCCCCTGCCTGGGCCATCTCCACCGCCTCAGCCCTCAGTATGACCTCCACACTGCGGGGAATTGAGCCTCGGGGAAGCTCTGCCTGGCTCTCCTGTATACGTACCTGAAAACATGAAAACACACCGTGTTCTGATTACCATCATCTCTTCGCATGTTATTTCCCTGACTTTCTAAACCAAACCCTTACTTTGAGAACCTAACTTTCCCCCTAACGCTAAACTCCAAATATTATCCAGTGGACTGTAAAATAAATGTAAAAAGCGGGAACTTGTTTTTACATTTTCCAATGATAAATTTTGGCTGTAAATACATACTGTAGCAACCCTCCATTTTATGTGTGTGTTGATTATAGTTAAATCAGATTTGTCAGGTTCACAATTACATGTTTATTGTGTTGGGAAAATTGTCTGGAGTTGCTTTAGGCCAATCCTGACAGTGTGGGGACAGATGTGGTTGGTGGAGGGGTGAAGAGAGTGAGTTAGGGGGCTGGGTCTAGCAGGATAAAGTGTTGCTCATCTTTTGTTCAGTATGTGGGCAAGAAACTGTTTCTCCTGTGGTGTAGGCTACGGCCAGACAATAGCCTAATAAAAACAGTGGTTTTAGAATGGTAAACTCTGTTGTGGACATCGTCTTATTCAGCTATTAACAAGGTCATTACAATATTAAAACATCCACTTTACTGTGCTGCATTCTCGGTCTAGAATGAAGGACATCAATGCCTTTTCACCTTCTGAAAGTCCACAAAACGAGACTTGTTGGGGTCCAGCATGAAGCGTTGGCGGTTGGAACACACAGGGTTTTTACAGATGTTGGGCTGCGTGTATTTAAACTGCTGCTCCACATCCTTGATGACAGACTGGCAGTCCAGACACAGGAAGGTACCGCTGACCAGCTCAGGGTGTACTGGGTGCGTCCTCACCACCTGCCCACTGATCCGCAGTAAGGAACCAATCCGGGCAGTGGACAGTTCTCGGATCCTAGATAGATAAAATTACCAGCAGTGAAATGAAGTTGTAATTTTAAAAACAAAGCATTAAATGAATTTGTAATTTGATAGTAGTTACAACCAAAACCGACACTTCTTTAAACTATTATCCTGACTACATACATGTACAGATTATGTTCTGCAACCATACAGCTTCAAATGAAAATACGGCTAAATCAATTAATGGTAAATAAATAGTTACTTTTGTCTAGATGGGAAGTCAGAAAATGACACATAGAACTCCTTGGTTGCTGGGATGTTCCCATGATCTCGAGCAAAGTGACGAACTGCTGTGCAAAGGAACGGATATACCCTGGGGTGGAAATTAGAAAGTTACAATTAGGTCATTTCCTTTAGTATTTTTTTGGGCCTTGAGGATGTCTGATTACCTGTAGTAATCCTCCTGAATGGCAGTAGCTAATTGCTGATTGAAGTGCTCAATGTTGATGAAACTCACTGTCAGGGTATTTCTCTCTGGTCGAATTAGTTCCTCAGCATCAGGTAAATATAGCAAGTCCCCATCGGGGTTCTGAAACCTGTTTGCATAAATTTGGGAAAAGAGATCATGCATTGATTTTAACAGCTATCCAATACTCAAATTGTAGTTGTTCAAGAAAAATGGCGACAACTTACTCCTCCAAAAATTCAAGGAATAATTTCTGACATTTTTCAGACAGATCATCTTTTACTGAAACCCCTGCTGTTGTCCCTTCAGCCACAGGCTCCATTTAGGAAAAATAAGAATAATTCCACTATAGGAGGAAACTTGGTTTGCTAACCTTACTGGTAAGATGATAGACTAACAACACACAGGTGTGCCTTCAAGAATATATTTAGCATTTGGCTCCACCCTCACTTGGAATTCTCAGGTAATTAAGTCTCAACACGCTAACCCTCCAATAATAGTTTGATTTAAAATGTTTACTGTGAAAAACTGCTAGAGAACCTCACATGTATAATTCTAAATTGTCTTTAGTTCCTTGGGAGAAGACCCTGTTCTAATCTTACAAGTGAGCTGGTCTGAATGTTCAGTCACATTAAACTTTTTAAAACTAATCATGGATCAATACAAACTACAGTTCTCATAACCATCAAATGTCAGTAAATATTGTTGAAAAGCTTTATTTAAGCTTTAGTTTTCAAATGACCACACAGTGCCACACAATAACTCCATTGTCAAGTAACCAACATCCCTCCTTGTGACATTACAATAAATTAAAGTAGCTTAGTACAAAGCATTATCTTCACTCTCATCCAACCATAATATTTACATCAGCTTTAACGCAATAATGACAGAGCGCATACAGAAACCTTTATTTTTTATTGACCACACATTTAAAAAAAGTTAACCACACTATACAAATGGTTTTCTGGTTGCAGGTAACGATGCATATTACACTACGGGCCTCTTCAAACACAGATGCTTTCTGGAGGTGCAGCTAAAATTGCACTCATCTTTATTTATTTATTTATTCTTTTAAACGTGTTCTTAATTTGCTACTGCCTCGTTAAGCAGCATTTTCTTAATAGCTTCTCATCTATGATGTCGTTTTGCTTCTTATATGCAGATAGGCAGTAGCATGCACACCCTTGCTGTGAGTTTTTTGTGACGTTATTCATTTTGCAAGGTAAAGGTAAAAGGGTAAAGGTCTCTGTCCATATTTACATATCAAAATGTTTCCGCCGATCCTGAGCAGTTCAAATGGGATCTTAATACAAACCCTGGGTGAGCAGCTATCCCATAATCTCAGAGTTTAAAGGGAAATCCAGCTATAGCAACCACCTTGATGATGATGATGATGATGATGATGAAAATGTTCTTGATTCAGAACACGTTCTTCTTGTTTGTGGTCTCCTTCTGTGCTCACACTCCTGACAACATTGGCCAAATGTCAAAAGGAATGACCACTGAAAAGAGAGGAAGTATGTAACAACGCAAAGGTTTTAAGCCAAGTAGCTGTAAGTGTCTTTCTCTCCGTCGACACGTTCCAGGTATTCTTTCTCGATCAGGATGTCGATACATTTCTGAAATAGACAACATACATTGCCATTATTAACAGTCAGATCTTGTATAGAACACGTCCATAACACTAGAAGAGCAAACCCTAAATTCTAACATCACATGGTAACAGATGTGTTAAAATAAATATCTATTAAGGTAGATAACACATTTACAATATGTGGTTTCAAAGAACACTCCAGGTTCTAAAGATAAAGTGCTATGTAATGGTACCTATTCTAGTGAATAAGATACCTTGATGACAGGAACTCTTGGTTTGAACCTCGATGACAGCTGGTTCAGAACCTCCGCCAGGAGCTGTTGATGTTTCAGAACCTTCCTCATCTTCATGATCCTCACGATGGCTGCCTATGAAGAATAGCGAACACAGCAGGCTTACTAATGTGTCAATACTCTACACTACAGGGGGAATCCTACAGAACTAATGCCTGCACTTATCCCTCTGTTTCATCATCCTAGAACTGACGTTGCGGATATCAACTGAACTGAGTAAAAGATTATTCCTGGGTTGTGTGGTCGTCCTACACTAACTAAGTCATTCTGGATGAGAGCATCTGCTAAATGACTGGAATGCAATTTGTGGCTGTTAAATGATACGAACGTGTTGTGTGTGAATGAATGCACGTGAACGTGTCGTGCTCTTGCCTGTATTAACAGCTTCCTGTCCTCTTCGATGTTCTTGTGTGTGGTTTCCTGCTCCTGCTTCTGTTCTGTCTTCATTGGCACGTTAATATTTACCCGGAGCTTTTTGCTGGAAATATTCAAACAAACCCCGCCCCCTCAGCAGCAGTTCATGAAACCCATGTATCAGTGCAGTACATGAACACTGTAACCATGAATATCTGTCGCCCGGCTTTTGCAGGCATGTGAGCTCTTACTGGCAACAAGGATTGTGGCGTCACTCACTTTTTGTATCCTAGAAAGAGTTTTATTAAGGTGTCTGGTTTGAACTCCACATCATCCACGTTTGCATTTTCATCTTCCAGAACCTGTACAAAACAAAGTTCATGGGTCAAAGATCTGGGCAGAAAATTTAAAAAGAGAATCCTGACAGCTGAACGGTGACTGCATATGAACTGCTGAGTTTTTTATTATCTGATATAATAAAAAAACAACACAAAACATACCAGCAATTTAGACTTTAACAAGATTTGCAACACCTGCACCAAAATGTCCTGTTGGTGGGGGAAAAAAAACAACAGTTAAAATATATTTAAAGCACTGCGCTGTGGCTTTCAGCTTGTGTTCACATCACAGCTCTTACTTTGAAACACAAAGAGAACGTTCCGTCAGTTTGAGGAACCCCAACTCACCGTCTTGATCTGCGTGCTGTCTGTGAGCTGTTGGACTGTGTACCCGTCTTCTGTGTTGTACTGCAGTAGGATAGCCATCTGGAAGGTTGAGGCCTGCGAGGAGAAGACGGAATGAGAAGCACTCATCACCACAGGATGCGGCAGCCACGTGCGCATTCCCCGTTTGTGCCACTAAGTTTTGAAAAGCGAGCAAATTGAGCCAAACATCTGTTCAACGGTGCTGAAAACATTTATCCAATTCGTGGGGAATCGTAAGAACTTGACCGCTTTCATTACGTCCGGCCCGAGAGACGGCAGCAGCACCCACCTGGAGAGTGTATCGGTTCTTAAAGCAGTTGGTGACCAGCTCCCCTTTAGACAGGTGATATAGCCACGTCAGCTTTCGTCCACTGTGTCTGCTGGCATAGAAGGCTGTGAACCTTTGGTAACTCCTCTCCAGCTGAAGGAGGCGATGAACAGAAGAAGGAAAGCATGAGTAAACCCAAAACCCACGGGTGTCAAGGGGGTCAGTGTGGAGAGTATCACCCAGCAGGACTCACCTCAGAAGGCAAAGCGAAAGTGCAGGACTGCTGAAAGGGCCACGAACCAGAGCTGAGAACCTGGATGCTGAAGTCCACTGGGGTACGAGAACACAGACGGAGAACAGGTCAGCAGTCAATCCATTTACAGTATTTCAAACCTACAGCTTTAGATTCATCTTGGTTACAGAGTTTCCAATAAACTACTTTCTGCCATCGTAATAAATCCCAGAATACGGTTCAGTCACACGTATATACTCACAGTCCAAAGGCTCCGAGTTTGTGAGGTGCTTTTTAAATTGTTCGTTTAGGTCTTTGCTGACTCCGATGTCTTGGAACATGCGCTGGAGTTTGGACGTGTACTCAAAGCCACATGCTTGCTTTTGGGAAAGAGGGCAGGACATACCATTAGGTGAATACTCCGGGGTAAAACACGAGCCCAAACTGGGGCAACCAAAATGTCTTATGGTTTCTACTGTAGTGATCAGTCACAATGTAATTTCAATCAATCAAATATATTTATAAAGCCCTTTTTACAACAGCAGTTGTCACAAAATGCTTTGACAGACACCTGGCCCGAGACCCCCAAAAGCAAGCAACACGTGATGCACGGTGGCTAGGAAAAACTCCCTAGTTGGTGGGACCTTCAGTTAACATTAAAATGCCACATTGAATACGATGTCACAAGTTCATAAAACAAATTTTTAAAATGTACTTACCTTCAGTTTGGAGATCATACTTGCTTCGGCATCGTCGCTGGCACTGTTTTGATGGACTAACCGCTTAGCCAGCATCTTGGCATAGAACTTCTGGAACACATCTTTGTCCTCTATGTACTTGAAGACTACCATCTAGGAAAGACAAACACATAACAGGTGGTTCTGAATAGAGAACACGTCTCCTAAACCCACTTAACACTAAACCCTTCCACAAGCAGGCTAAAGGAGAGAGGAGGTTGGGCCGGCAGGCAGTTATAAATGTCCTGTCCACTGCAGACCTCCAGATGATGAATGAGATGCACCAGCAGACTGGACTGGAGGAAAAGCAGCCTCACCACTTGGTTTAAGGTGTCCTCTAGCTCAGCCTCCTCTGGGTTTTTGGAGCTGCGCAAAACAAAAGAATTTCACTTCAAATCAGGGACCCTGGTCTTGGAATGCACAGCAGATTTTAGAGTGACTCATGGAAACCATATAACAACAATGTAAATATTCCTACTAGATTCTAGCCTAGCACTATTAATTGTTCTATTGGAATACAGGCTACTGCTGTCAATAGTCCTACTGGAGAGCAAGTTGCTGCTGTTAAGCATGAGTAGACTAGAATTTCAAATGGTGGTTCTGAGTTATGCTCGAGCTATGCCCGAGCTATGCCCGAGCTATGTTCTGAGTTATGTTCTGCCTAAATGCAACACAAGATAAGCCCACCTCTTCTTCAACAGAGAGTCACAGTATCTGGCTAGCAGCTCTGGGGATTTGCTGGACGACTGCACCATCTTGGTCACAGCATTGTTGTTGATGAAGCGTCCACAGGCCTGAAGAAAAGGTTTTAAACATGAACAACAACATTGTGTACGACACAGTCTCCAAACCTCTAACACCACAAAATTCTGTTAAACATGTAATTAAAGGTACCTTGTCCAGAGCAGCAACAAAACCAGCGTCGTTGTTGAATGCTGACATTACTAACGCATTGTACTTCCTGTGGACATCTAATATTGTCTGAACATACATTTTGGGATCCTGTAGAGAAAACAAAAAAGTAAAAGATCACTCATCAACTGACACAGAGAAAAGGTGTGTGATTATTCCAATAAAGACATTATTTAATTTTCCTATAGTTTTAATCAAAATGATTCTACCTCGATTGCAAAATCAGGTTAGTTGTGAAGATGTACAGACTTTCAGCTGTTTGCAATGAACAAATCAAACAAAAGCTATTGAAACAGCTAAACACAACGAATGCTTCAAATGATTCGCCCAAATTCAACTGCAAATGCAACAGACTTCTCCAGTTTCAAAATTATTCAACCCTTTCATGGCAAGCATCTTTAGTACTTAACACTTTTTTTGCTGTTATGAGCTGCTGCAAACAAGATGCATAGCCAGACACCAGCCTCTGGCAGCATTCCTAAGGAAACCTAGCCCATACCTCATGAGCAATGGCCTCCAGTTCAGTAATATTCTTGGGTTTGCATGCTGCAACCACCTTCTTCAAATCCCACCAGAGACTTTCTATGGGGTTCAAGTCAGTTGACTGAGATGGCCACTGTAGCATCTTCCAGGACCTCTTCTGCAACCAAGCCTTGGTGTACGCTTGAGATCATTGTCCTGTTGGAAGATCCAATGACGCCCAAGCTTCAGCTTCCTCACAGACAGCATTTTTCCTAGGATTTCCTGATACTTCAATGAATCCATCTTGCTTTTCACACTCTGCAAGTTTCCTGTGCCAAAGGATGCAAAGCAGCCCCAGAGCATCACCGAGCCACCACCATGCTTGACTGTGGCCTTTGTTATTTTCAGGGTATGTTCATCCTTCTTCCTCCAGTCATACCAATGATCCATCGTGTCGAAAGGTTCCAGTTTTGATTTATAGGTCCAGAGAACAGAATCCAAAAACCTCTGTGGCTTTGTTATATGATTTTGAACATATTGGAGCCCACTTTTCTGGTACTTTTGGGTCAGTAGTGTTGTACGACTTGGAATTCTGGCTTGGAAACCTTCTGCATTTAGTACGTGCCTTACTGTGCTCACTGAAACTTCAGTGCCTGTTGCCACCAAATCTTGCTGCATGTCTTTTGAGATCACTCTACGGTTTTTCACAACCTGCCGTCTCAGAAATCTAGTTGCAGCCCTAACATGTAGTCAAACGTGACAATCAAAAAACCTCTAGCCAGTTCAGGTATTTCATGTGTTCCAGCTCAAGCACACCTGGTGCAACTAATGAAGCCCTTAATTATTTCCATCTGGTCTGCTTGAGACAACAGCTGTTTTGCATGTGAGGGATTTTATTCAGGAGGTTGAATAATTGTGAGACTGAAGAAGTCATTATGAGTAGCATTTTCAGTTGGATTTGGGGAAACCACTTGAAGCATTCGTTGTGTTGAGCTATTTCAATTGAAAAAAGAAAACGCTAACAGCTGACAGTCTGTACATTTTGACAATAAACCCAATTTGCCATGGGGAGTTGAATAATTTTTATTAGAACAGTATGTGTCCATGTATGTTTTGAATGTTGGATATGTGTGTTCGTTGTTACATTGAGAGCTGCTTCTCCACACTTCTCTATAGCAGCAAGGCCCTGGTTGTAGATGTGGGTTTCCAGAAGTTTCTTTAGCTCTCCTAACCCATCAGTGATACGTGACACCAAATTGTACATTCGCCCAAGGTCTACATATAGATACAAAACAAAATCAATGGTGAATAATGGTACGGCCCAAAGCTGAAATAAATATGTCAATAAACAAATCATGCAATAGGCCAGTCTGGCAAGTCTGACAACATTTGGACTCGCATTTGTACCTTCATTTTTATCAGCATCCAGAAGGTTCTGGAACTCTGTGTGGAAGATCTCCAGGTGCTTCTTGATGAGCACCTGCTCACACTTGCAGGCCAGCTCGTCCTGCGTGCTCTCATGGAGGTACACCTGCACCCTGCGCTGCTCCTCTAAAAGACGTGCCTCCGCCTGAGGAAGAGCCAGGCAGAGGAACAGATTCAGTTTATGTTTCGACAATAAACACAAGTCGCCGAGGAGGCTACACCTTCACTGCTTACAAGTCCTGACACAATAACCCACCTTCTTCATGTACTCGGTAACAGGATTTTGCTGCAGAAACTCTGTGCTCTCTCGTGTGTAAAAGCGTTCTGTATCTGCCAAAAACTGTGTCTCAAAGTATTCTTTGTAGACCGACAATGTTGGGCCTTTGGCAAAGGCATCGTCCTCATTGAGACCCAACTCAACTGAAAGACACAACGTCCACTGTCAACCAACATACTATTTTAGAGCCATAGCATCACAGGCTGAGCAGCACGATAAAACATGCCAGGACCTACCATAGGACTGGACGACTCCACTGATAAGTCTGGTGTTGATGGTCTCTCCATTACGTTCCTTCTCAATGAGCTTCAATACAGCATTTGTGACCTTATTTAGTGGAGAAATATTTTTTTTAAACCTAAGAAACAATTACACTATCACAATCTACTTGGAGATCAGATAAGGCTGAGATACATACTTGTTTATTTAAAGGTCGGAAAAGGCATTCCCTCCATGTCACTAAAGCAAGCTGAAAGACAACAAAAAGGTAATTCATCCAGCCTTCAATATACAGCTTATCTTCTACAAAGGTCAAAAAGTATCGTCTGAAGTCTTACGGAGTAGATTTCATAAATCCCTTTGCGTCCCTCGTCACACTCGCGGCGGACCCAGTGTCGGTTGAGGTAGGCACAGATACCGTTCAGCACTTTGCTGGAGAATCTGTAGTCTTCCCACTGCTGTGTGTAGAACTTCAAGACACTCTCATCCATCAGATCTTCCCCATCCTGTAGATGAAGGGAACAGTGAGCGAGGTGTTATTTAGTCTAAGATAAGAAAGAAAATGTAGTAGGACATTTCATAGGCTTCCTTTAACCCCTATTGGAAAGGCTAGTGGGGAATTAACCAGTAACCATTCCATTGACTCATTGACAACAGCCCGTAAATGCTCTGAATGGAGCATTACCTTAAGCAGGTTGGTCAGGTAGTTCTTGAGAAACTCTTTGAGTCTCTTGTAGAGCTCCAGGCCCACAAACTGGGCCCCTCCGGGAGTCGGGGCCTTTTTGGAGGGCTTGGATGGGGGAGGCCCCCCCCCACGAGCCTGATTGGACTGGTGCACACTAGTGCAGTAGTTGTAAACATGTCTGCGTGGCGGGTTAAAGTGAACAACATGTAAATATAGAAACTGAAAAGAAAAAAACAACAACGGATAAGCATGTGCCTTTCCATGTGTGTGTCTATCCAGGCGTAGAAGCCATCTGTTAGCTACCACGCTTATTGAACACAGACAGCAGGAAGCACAATATAGTCAGAGAAGGTCTCCTTTGTGGAAGGATACGTGTAGAGCTCCATGTATCGTGATTTGGCCATGCTCTGTCTGGTGTACACCTGCTGTATTCCCGCTCGCAGGTCATCCCAGATCTGGTCCAGACCAATCTGTTTGAGCCCATGAGGGTTTTGGCTTCGGTTGGAGGACATTGTCTCTGTTTGCTGTTGCTCTCTCTTTAGTTGCCGCGTCACGTCGTGCTCTTTCAGTTGTAGGGAAACCTTCCAAGAGCTATTCCTCCATTAGGGGATGAGAGAGGCCACAGTCCAACGCAGAGACAAGTGGGGTCTTCTCTTCAGAGTGCCAGACGGTCTTAGAAGACCCCCTTCAAGTAGCAGTCAGGAGAGCACCCTGCCAACAGACCTGCAAACAAACACATGACAAAAAAGCATAAAGAGCACAAGTTTGTAGTAAGTCACATACTTTACATGCCATGAAGTGTGGTAAAATCATTGTCTCATGGAATGTAAAAACAATTATAATAAAATACAGTTATGACCTAGATATTCTTTACCTTATAATTTTCACTGTTTCAAAACTACTTCCATCACTATGCTGCAAAATTGGAATAGGCCCTGACTTACAGAGCATTTTTTTAGAGAAGTTCTAATATACCCAATATTGTTAAACTGTAATATTAGCATGGTCCAGCCATAGTTGATCAGGACCTAGCATTTGGTCTTAAGGTCTGACTCTCAACTGGTTCTATATACTCTCAACTACCAGTGTCCATGAATGTGTCTGGACAGGCCAATGTCCTGCTGCCTGGCTGGAGGAATATGGCTGACTGGACTGGGCTTTCTTTCAGTTTGAAACCTAAACCCTGTTGGCTGCTGCACTCTGCTTCAGCTGTTTACCATGTGTAAGACTGGCAGGGCTGATTTCCGGCATGGAGCAGGAGACCATTTGACCGTAATTGAATAAAACACTAACTTTTCCGAAGGAAAAGCGAACAACCTTGTCAAAAACCGACAAGTACAGAAATATGATGTAAATGATATGCAGGCCACATCATTGAAATACACAAGTAAATCTCGCATACTTTAGTCAGTTGTTTCTCTTTACTTTGTCTCTATATGCTATATGTAGTGCTATATCCAGCCTGCCTTGAACTGCACCAAAAGGGATTTCAAATCCTAAGTCAAACCCCTTTTGATATTTGTCATCGGTTGTGGTCCGTCCCCATATTTAAGCACAGACCAAATACCACATCAGTGATGAATAAAACAACAACACATTTCAATAACTATTTCATGTATTTGAGCTAATTCTGACAGTCAACTTAATATATATACAATACAAACTCTACCCATGGAAAATAACCTTTCACAATCTTGTTTGTAGCCTATGTACTAACTAAAAGTACAGCCAGGGATAACACACACTGATGCTACCATCACACCTGCAGCGTCAATCCACAACATTTTCTGCATATCATTTAATTTCATTTTACAATTATTTAACCAGTTAAGTTGACTAAGTACAAGTTATTATTTACAGAAATTATCTAGGAGCAATTAGGGTAAAGTGCCTTGCCCAAGGACACAACAACATTTGGCACCTTCGGGAATCAAACTGGCATCCTTCTGACTACAAGTCTGCTTCCCTAACCACTGAGACCGGTCATGTCATTGTGTGCAAATTAAGTTACATTTTCACCCATTCCACCAAGCCGATTTAGCATACAATTTGATGCATACATTCGAAGATTCTATGTATGCAACAGAGAGAATGCTCTGCAACAGCTTCTGCCATGCAATGCTGCAAAGCATGCACAGTATTCCATTTTAAATGAATGAGCTGCTGGCGTAGTAGAACGCTTTTACACAGAATAAACTGCTTGTGTACTAAAGCGCTTTTATGCTACACGTACGTTTTCGGTGAACATGTACTGCTGCAGCATGGTATCAAATCCATTAAAAAAATGCTCTTCCAGTAAAACTAAATCTTTCCCCACTCTCTTCTCCAATAAATCATAAAATGTGCCTAAAATAAATCTAAATAATAATATGCAATGCTATCCTTGAACACATTTTTTTCTGGACTGCAGAAACACAACATGAATTTTGCATGAATGACAAACATGAGATGGTAACATAAGTAGTGGGCCTAATTGTTTAATAACCACCTGTTCAAGATGATTACTCCTTCAGTCAAGGCTCGACTATTCATCATCATTATCTCAGGGACAAGGTTGCCTCTGCGTAACCATAGCAACAGGTGCAAATTAAGCTGCAAACTCAATGGAAGAGGTCACATAACCTCTCGAATTGATGTGGTTGCTATAGATGATAAGTAGGGAAGGTACCTATCTACAAAAGAATTTCGAGAAACTGACACTTATGCACATTCAAACCTGGCAGTTCAACTAATGAAATGTATGACAGACGGCAGTGATATGAAGATGATCACCAATAAGCCTGTCACTCAGAAAGTGACTACATTGCATCCGATGCCATGCAAATGTCACTAAATGTTTTACTTGCAAATAAACCTTACAGTTTTAACTGTTAATATTGACATTTGGTTAACGTTGTAACGTAGCTAAAGTTCGAATACTCCTATAGTTCCACTTGATCTCCCTGCAAGAGGGAAACTTCACAAGTATTATTTCCCAAATTCAAACCAAGGCTAAACCTGTCCAATTAATCTGACCAGTCCAGTTCAAGCAACCTTAGAGATTAGCAATGTAGTGGAATAGCTAGCGCGCTGCCTGACGTTAGCAAGACATTTTCTATATAGCTACATAGCAGGTCACCTAGCCAGGCTGTAACAGTATACTGTAGATCTAAACATTCGGTAATACGTCAAAAGCAACACGAACTGCAGACTGACAGGCTATTGATCCCAGCTAGTTAACTAACACAATTCAAGACCTGCCTGCAAAATATTACTAGCAGGTTAGCCCAGGCGAGAAATGAGGCCTGTTATAGGCGCATTACTTACAGTACTAGCTGACGGCAGTCGGTGAACTAGAGCTAGCTAGTTAGCTACACGACTGACACTAGCTAGCTATGTATGCGAATAGTTAGCTACATCTATTGTATTCACAGGCAGTCGGTGTTCAAACAAAACACACCAAATAGGCCAGTGGATGTTCGGTTTCTGTGTCCTAAGGTAAATGTGATCAAAGTCACTGGTGATATCTGCAGATAACCATGTTAAGCAGGAGACAGAACAAGGGCAGTTTAAACAGCTATGTAGCTCACGTTGCTACGCTACCGTTAACCGCCTAGCTGGGGGATGTTAGCTTACCATTGTCCAGTAGCAGTAGTGCTCGTTCTTGGCTCTAAATCCACCAAAATAGTGACAGATTAGATACAAATATTACGCGTATACGCGTAGTAAATTTTTGGACATTTCTTTAAAAAATATCTCAGTTTCACTATAAGTGATTTACTTTTCACTGCCACAATAGCTGCTGCAGTACATAGAAACAACGCTTTTTAACTCTGTGTTCACAGAAAGATGTTCCATGGAAATTGAGAGTAGAATTTAGTGTTCCGGATACGCGGTAGATATTATGAACATAACTTGTGCCATGACAAGGTAATTCATAATAATATTTGCAACAACATCAACAACAGAACATTGAAATGTTGTCCCCATTTTCTGAAACATCCTGGTGTTATTCATTTATTAATTTGTTGGGTCTGTGTTATAACTCCATCCCCCCATTCCTTTCAGTTTCTCCATAAATATTTTATCATTATGTCAAATACTATCAGTACAAGTTGTTGCTCACTCATTTTATCATAAAATTGTCAACTTTGGATTCACAGGCCTACTCAACAGATGTTAGTATGTTCAAGTCAACATACTTAGTTGCTTTACATTTGTTGGATAAGTGGATCTGCAATGTCAACAAATAATATAACAATTAAATTTAAAATCACCTATATATTTTCACTGACATTAGAATGTTATAAACTTATCATTCTATGTAATAAGTCAGCTATATTTTTTAAGATGCATGCACACAAGTTACTTTTTAAAAATATAATTTCCAATTTACGATTACAGCCTTGTTTTTTCACAACAAATCCACAGCAAGTCGCTGAATGCAGAGGTAAGGTCACTGCCTAAATGTAGCTATTATATGAGAATATTTCTTAAAGCTATTTATCTGGCTATTTATAAATCATTCATTATTTCCAGGGCCCTCTACCTCTCAGGGCCCCCTAACTCATCAAAAGCTTCCCCCCTGTACCACACCCCTGCTCAAAACACATCATATACTGTAAGATGACAATAAATACAAATAAACGTTAATACAATGAAAAGTAAAACAAGTGGTTACGGTAACTAACTGGTGTCCATAAGGCCCCTGGTTCAATACACCAATCTCCAAGGTGGAAAAGCTTTGTCATTCTGTCTGAATAGGACAGTTAAGACTAATTGCTCCCAGGTCAATGCTACAAAGGATTTGTTCTTAGTCAACTTGTTTGGTTAAATTAAAACTGTAAGAAAAACATTTTTCTGACATGGCTGTTGAGTGCAACACCTAATAAACTATCTGCATTCCATAACCAGTATGTAATGATGGGAGGGAGAAGGAAATCAACGGAAGTGCTTCAGCATCTCACACCACAGTACATGCTTCAAATGTGACATGTCTTACAACATAAAGCCTTTTAGGGTGTTTCAGCTAAGAAACAAATCCTGCAAAAAGGCAATAAGCACCAGAGATTGCTAGGATAGTTTCTTAGCTAAAAATGTTTCATTATTCACTGAAATGTGTTGAGAATGTGCCTAAAATGTACATACTCATTCATTTCTAAACATGTATTATGATCAATAATTTTAATATGTATTGTTTTTATATCTCAACAGCACAAAGCACATTTAAGAGGTAATGGCCTATAATATAGAAAAATATAAATTACTTGTTGATTATATTAAGTATATTAATGTTTACATTTTATGAACAGACCAAATTGCTATGGCTCCAAACAAATAGAATGCATTTCAGTCAATATTACTGAAATTAGTTACTGGAATTATCATCAACTGGAAACCTATTGACATTCTAACATTTTAGATATTTGCTTTACTAAAAACATTTTTAGTATTGCATTACATACCATTTTACTCAGCACATATCAATGGCTTATCACATGTACATATTTCTCTTACATCTGGGAAGATTAATAAGATGTATTATAACATCTTCCGAAATCAATAATTCACACAGATTTTGAGCACAAGCATTGTATTTATGTGATTAATTCAACACACACTGTACTAACACAGGTAGTATACCTGGGTCATTTGTTGTGCATTATACTGTAGAAGCAATGATAGAAAATAACAACACAAGGAATATATATATATACACAGTGGTACATCAAATAATGAATAATCAGAAATAAATATGTGTACATGTCAGTAGATAAATCAATCAATAAGTAATAAACCGTATCAGAATTTGATAAGTGTCACGTGTGTGGTTTTTGTGTGATAGAATGTTTGTATGAGTGGGTTTAAATGTAATGTGTGCATTTAGTCAATACTTAAGGGATTGTACACAAAGTGACAGAAATAATAATAATTTTGTATTGTGGTTCCTCATGGCACTTAGGTGTAAATCATGCAACTGTATTGTTCCTTGGTCATATTCAATAAAACATCTCTGTTGGGAGTAATGTGAGTATTCTGTATCTATAAAAAATGTATTAAGCTGAGTGGGCAATTTGATGCTTTTATCACTGAAATTACATGTACTATCCAAAAACGTAAATATCCCATTACATTACATTATATGGCTTGTCTTTTAACATTCAAATATTTCAAATTTCCTCATATCCTGCACATTAAAATTTAATGTGATTTAATGTGATTAAGGTACCAAAATCATTTTTTGGTAAAATGTACTTGCAATAAACCTCTTTCTTTCTGATTCTGATTCAGTTGTACAATAAGGTCTGTTTTCTAAATACAACTATTCTAGATGGTTCTATTTTATGTTTAATGTTTAGGGAAAAAGTAATGAAAGGATAAAAAGTGGCAACCAATCAATCCAACAATGAATCTAAACTATAATTACACCATACATTTCTTCTTCTTCTGAAAATAAAATTAAGCTGCCTTATAGAGCTGAGAACATCTAACGAAAGATTAAATTAAACCAATGGCAGTAGTAATACAGTATTACATTGTCTAAATTCAATACAATTAATAAAATCAAATAAATACAATTAGTTAAACAAAATGTATAGATATAAATGCAATCACCTGAGGTAAATGCATAGCTATATTGGGCTTAAAAATGTTTACCTTATCTGAGACCCTCAGTTCTTCTGGTCTGTTCTAAAGGCCTGGAACTTAATGGCTGAAGGCAGCTTCAGTAATCCTTTAGGTGGTTGTGACCTTTGGAACAACTGAAAGACCAGTGTCAGAGGCTCTGAGGAACTGACCGGGCACATCTTAAAAGCATGTAAGACATATAAGGGTGCAAGGCCACATAGTGCTTTAAAAATCAATAAAGCAATTTTAAAATCAATTCTAAAACGAACCAGAAGCTAGTGCAGGGACTTTAAAATAGGTGCTGATTTCTTGTGGTTTCTTTCAATTCTGTATTTATTTCAAATGTCTTAACCCACACCCATTACATAAAAATCAAAACAAAATACATTGAAAATAAGTGCTATTTTCTCTTTTTCAGGTTATTTGTTCGCAAACATCCTGGTTCACTGTCAGGGGCAATAGTGATAAAATAGTATTGAAAAACTGCTTTTGTCACATTATTGTTGTGGGCCTCAATATTGAGGTCACACCTGAACAAGGAACTGTATATTTTTAGAACTTTCATTTTTTTCTGTTTGTTATTAAGCATTACAACACTTTTTTGCCACACATTTTTATTCCAGAGTATTAATTGTGTTTACATCATCTGGGGGTACAGAGATGTAGTTGTGTATGATAAGAATGTTCTTATAATTTAATAAAAGGATAAAATGTATAGATAAAACAGTGCAGTATGACTCAAAATTGAATAAATAAATTCACATTAATGTAGAGAAAGTTAAGAGTCCTGTTGGATGTCAGGAGCAACTCAATTAAAAAGCTGCTCATAAATTAAGTTGGATAAATAGAATCATTGTTTATCTTCATCAAGGCAATCTTTCTATATTTTGGTGAGGTTTTTGTTAAGCGGTCATTTCAATGAGGCAGTTTTAAGTGCAGCGGTATGAAGGCCAGTGAATAGGAAATCATTTAGAATAGCTAGACCTTTCTTATGAACACAGTACTGTAGGTACAGTTTGCTTCACTACTACACATATTTAGTAAATCCAGGGACATATACATGATGAAATAAATCATTATTAAACACAGGCAGCCCAATGAGGTATGTTATTAGAAATCACCCACACTTGTATGGCAAGGCTTGTTTAATGTTTTATATTAAGACAAAATCACATTACATATGCAATCTCAGGCCTGACACAATACTGAACTAAAATAACAGAAAAATGAAGTTGAAAACTGTTTCTTGTGAGGGGCATGATCTCAAGCCACTGTAAAATACATTTGTAACAAGTTATGTTTTTCACACATAATATAAAAAAATGCTAAAAAGAAGATCATTGTAATTGCAATTAAATAAATTAAAATATTATAAAAAGGCTTTTGCACTTCATTCCTCAGATAACAAATGTACAAAATATTTCCAAAGAATTCATGTAAAATATATACTGCAATGTGGTAGGCTACTGTTTTCTGTTTACATGTCATGCTGCTAATGAAAAGGGAAAACTGTAGACAAGCTTGGAATTAACAACCCGATGCAAGTGTGGTTATAAGCCACAAATATGCTACAGGTAATATAACATAAATAAAAATGTATTGTCCATAATTTCAGTATGCTATATGATATCCTATGCTATAATATTACATTGTTATGCTGTATCTTACATTGTGGACTGCGTAGGTTTGATAGATATTCTGATGTGTGAACTCATGCTTTGTTGTATGTGTGGCTTTACAGTAATTGGGTGTCCTATCATAATTTTCACTTGTAAAATAGTATATTGTGTTAATTATGTGATACCCAAATTCAAATAAGCTAAACTATCTGGAGTTTAACCAAATGTTTATGGTGATCCAGAATAATACCCTATGAGAAAATAGCAACAAAAATCTTTGTAATAAATAATCTAATAACATCTTTGCTTATGTGCTTCAGTGGTGCAATTTCATTGACGTTCTCTTCTGATTAAGACTGCTTGTAGGCATTTGTGACATTGACATACGTAAGAATACATTCTGTTGGCAAAGTGGCGTTACAGCCTTCAACAGTAACCACTACTGTATTCATTTCCTGTTCGTTTAAAAGGTTTTCACTACGGTCATGCTGTCTACATTCGGCTAAGCTCCTCTAATCCTCCAGTTCTTGTCTTCAGCACACACAGTTTTTTTCTGTCGCTCTGAGATTATCACAGCAATTTCAAAAACATGATGTGAATATGAGAATGATAAAAGGGGGAAAGGCTGACATGGTCTTGTTGGCACTTGTAACAGAAATGCATTTAATATTGGGGGGGGGGGTCATTCATATTTACTAGGTTAAATTCAATTAATAAGAAATAAAAAATATTCCACATAAAATATACGTCACAGTAGTCGACACATTAAAACTAACAAAGCCCTAGAAATTCAGGCATTATTTAGGAGGATGTATAGTGAACCATTGTTGGTGGAGACAGGTAAACATAAGCCATGTTGTTTCGTTGATATTTTCGCATACAGCCACCAATAGACGCATCCCTTTTTGCCCTATATTTTTCATTTTATTAGATATTCCAGGGGACAGTCCGTATGCTCGGAATTAAGTAGTCCAAATCTGAAGGCTAAGGTCTGAATCCTGAAGGCACGTTGGAATAATCCAGATATTGTCATTACTGATACAAAGCGTTTTTGTAATATAAACCCCTATATAACAATATCCTAGCGAGGTTCTGTCAAAAGTTACAAATGCCAATATGCCATGTGAACATGCCGTATTATTATGCCAGATTACAATGATCATATTTAGAACCTATCATCATCATATTTTGGACTACTAGGAATACGATAAAGCACGCTGAAGAATTTGGCACAAAAAATAAATAAATCTGCTAGCAAAACACACATTTGTGCAAAAATACCAGTGCTACCTTGTGGAATGGTGCAATATGCCATAATCTTGTAGCATGCCATTGTATTCTACACACAATAAGGACTGTGGTTCAATCAAATCAATACATTACAATACAATCCAATCTCAAGGTCTGTAACAAACAATTTTGTACATTTGTTTTTTTAATTGTCAATGGAAATACTTTTACGGAGAATTTTGTCTCGAAACGTATTAAAACTGCTATTTTGGCAGCAAAGGAAATAGAAGTGTGCAGTATGTTTTTGGCTCATTAAACGCAGGCTTAACATGTCTACAATTTAAGCTCCAATTATTGACTTACAATATCCTGTAATTGAACAAAAATACATAAAGCAAGAAGTGGTAGTCCAAGGGATGCAGTAGTGGAAATATTGACTCCATGTAAATGACAAAACTCAACCAACCTCTTGCTCAATGTAAATACATTATAGACAAGCCAGCCAAAGCACGCATCTAGTCCATGGGACATCGCCTTATGCCCCATTTACACACGAGTCGATCTTCATCCCCGTCATCAAAGAAAGTCTTGCCCTCAGAAATTGAAGAGCAATATGGACACACCTCTGACCGGAAACAAAATGTAAATGTCTAATTAGATGGAATTAGATGAACCACTCCTTCTTGCTCTCATCGATGGTCTCTGTGAAGGCCGGGTCGTTGACAATGATAGCTGCGTCGGCGCAGTCTGCAGACTCCGCCCCTTTGGCTTCATTGGTGTGGTAGGAGCCCTTGTGACGGAACATATGTCGAACCAGGAACACCATGGTGCAGAGGACGGAGAAGAGGACCACGGCGATGATGCCTGCAGGTACACAGAACACCACGAGGAACAGAATGTTTAAAAACATGAACGCTCCAGTAGAACCGATTGGTTGAATGCTGCTCCTTCTTACCTCCGATAATTGCAAAGTTCCGATCAATTCCATCCCGACTAACTCTTTCCTCGTTGAATGGGAATAAAGCACCAGCTGGAAAAATAGACAAAAATAGATCACGAAAGATATCTACCCACAAATAATACAACAGTGTTCAATCTGCACATGGAAAGTCACACCACATTTTCACACAGAAAATGTAAGTGGTAAACTGACCCACTTTGACCTCTGCTACTAAAACAGGACTGGCAGTAATGGTATGCTGGGTATGCTTAATGCGTTGTGAGTCAGTCAGCATGGTTGTAGGGTCGAGAGGCAGTGTGCTCTATTCAGCTGGCTCCTCTGTGGGCACTACCTCGTTTAAGTGGATCCTGCAGAATCACCCCCATACAAATACACAAGCACAAACACACACAAACACACACAAACACACACAAACACACACAAACACCCACAAACACACACCCACACACACCCACACACACCCACACACACACACACCCACACCCACACCCACACCCACACCCACACCCACACACACACACACACACACACACACACACACACACACACACGCACGCGCACGCACGCACGCACGCACACACACACACACTCCCTCCCTTGCGCCCCCCCAGTGGTGCAGGGATAACAGATGTCTCCCACAATGTTCTCACTAAGGCTGATCTGTGCTCTAAGCATGGCTCAGATGAAATTACACAAATAATCATTCAAATATTTCTCTAAAACATACATTGTTGGCTGACAATCTGCCGTGATCAATAGCCCAATGCTCGCAGTAACTGCACGCGTCCATGAATTGGTACTACTAAAACGATTTATTGGACCTATTGTAACCTCACACATGCCTCCATAGCTTATACATATGACGTTGTCAATGAGAGCCTCTGAGGGTTGGAATTGTATGTACAAAGTTGAGAGGTACAGCAGACGGTTGTTATATCAGTAACAGTAATGGAGAATGGGAGTAGAGGCCAGTAAGTGGGCAGCAGCAGATCTAATGTATCTGGAAAAACTCATTCGTGTCTGTCCACGGAACACCCCCGAATCAATAGACTGGTCTAGTAACAAAAACTCCATAGAGATATCAAATGGAGCTAAACAGACAAATACATGGTTTTCAATAGTTCCAATAACTGTAGCAGAGAAAAATATCTCAATTAAAGAACATGGCTTGTAGGTGTAATTAAATGTCAGATCAGTTTGGAGTGAGAGGACTGATAGAGGTACTGGTTAACCATCATATAATGTTACAATGTACACTGTAAAAAAAACTGTGAAAAAACAATAAAAAGTACTGGTAATTTGCTGCCAGTACTTTTTCGATTATTTTACAGACATTTCTTTCAAGACAATAACAGAAAATACTTTATAAACACAATAGATGTCTGTTAAAAGTAATATCAGATCTATGTGTTAACGGACATTTACTGTGTTCACAAAGAATTTTTCAATCTTGAAGGAAATGTATGTTTTTATTTTTGTTTCATCTAATAAATTACTGAAAAAATGTCTCCCAAATTCTGAATAAAAATATTTTCACTGAGAGCATTTATTTGCAGAAAATGACAACTCGTCAAAATAACAAAAAAGACGCAGTGTTGTCAGACCTAGATTCATATTCATTTTTAAACAACACAATACTAAGTGTTAACTTAGGAAGAGTTTAGGAATCAATATTTTGTGGAATAATAATTATTATATAATAATTGGCTTTCATGGGTCTTGGCATGCTCTTGTCACATGTTGGATGACATTATGCCACTCCTGACCCAAAAATTGTTTGGTGGCTTGTGCCATCCATCTTCATCTTCATCACATTCCAGAGATTTTCAATGGGGTTGATTTAAGAAAAAATTTGCAGGTGTCAATGTTTTCCAGATCTATTGATACTGCGATGACCTCTCAGTTCTTACTGTCCAAACACTGGATTAAAACAGTAGCAATGCTATAATACCAGATCTGATGATGCCAATAAATTGTTGTGTTTTTAAGTAGGGGGAGACAGAGAGGAAGTGCAGCGACAGTCCTTTGAGCAGGGCTCGAACTCCTTTCGGCAGTTGGCATGTATGGTCTGGAGTCCAGAGTTAAGGCCGCTACATCAAACTCTGGCACATAATAAAATAAATAGATATGTCGGCGCGACAAGCAATAGGGATATTGGTCTAATGTACCTGAGTCCAGGTGCCAGGGGTCATTGACTGCAGCCATGGGCGAGATGGTGAGGGGGGATGCTCCACAGTTAGACTCCACCAGGATGCCCTGAGTGGTCACCGGCTCGACGATGCCAGATCTCAGCGCTGCTTTCAGAGGGGCGACGTTGTTGAACTGAACTCTGGACAGACAGCCCACAAACCCTGGCGTGTTGTACTTCTCTATGAGAACTGGGTCAATCTGTCCGGTTTCTGTTTGAAATAAACAACACAGTAAACAAAGGCCACATAGTAGTTCTAGATTAGATAGGAGTTGTCCATCATGGTATGCCTGTCAAGCTGTCCTGTGTGAAATATAAAGGCTTTGAGCTTATCAGTGCACAGTAGAGGTTTATCTTGCTGTGTGTTGTAGCTGCTGATGGATGCTGCCTGACCACTTAATACTGGTCGACCAACACCGTGCCCCATTACTCTACACACTGCAAGCCTCTCAGGTTGATTAACGTTCAGTGAAGCACATCTCTGGTTGGTGCTATTGTATGCTCTATTCCTAGTCTCCCCCATATTACTTACAGACAGAGAGCTAATGTACAAGGTCCTACTGCAGATATGTTATACTCCCTACAGACCAAGCAAATCCAAGTAGCCAATTACACTGTAATATAGTAGCCTCTTTACCACTGGCAAGAGTAATTTCCCATTTTCAAGGTTTAATATAAGGAGGGTGTTTCATATGCCCCCAGGTTCAAAAACAAACACATGCTTTTTGGAACATTACAGCAATGAATTGGGCCAGGAATCATCTTTAATTTATGAAAATGCAACTGAAAAATAATGGACAATCTTAAGCCACTCAAAGAGCTTTGGCAATGTTGGGTTTAACAACAAAGTCATAACATACAACAATGGTTAGTATGCAGGTTTAGGAAATGACCACAAATAGTATAACAAAAAATAATGTTACGAGCAACACAAAACATGGAGTGTTGCAAATCACTATGTTTTTACATCGTAGTTAACAGGTAAATTGTTATCCCAGACAATAGACCACATCAAACTTAAATATATAGAGGAACATTAGCCTACCGTTTTGCTAGTTGGTCGTTCCTGATTTAAATGATTCCTACTGAATACGATTTATCCAGAGTCCATGTTTGCTACCACTGCCTGCTATAGTGCCCTATTAATGCTACTGTCGGCTACAGGCTGTCAATTTGTGTCTGTCTCCCCGTCAACTTCTAGTTCCATTGACCTTTCATCCTGCTTGTAGTGTTTACCTTCCTGTCAATATGTATATCAATGTCTCTATATATGTCTTCCTGTGTATACAGCTGTCAGCTTGTTAGCGTGTGCATCTGTCTGTCTGCCTGTCTGCATGCAGCCTTGGCTAGCCAGCGAGCCCTGAATATGAATGACTCAGGGCACATCCCTTCCAAAACCCGGAGATTCAAGACGCTGTGAAGGATCAGTGAGTAATACGGACAGAGAAGGGCTGGGAGAAAACCTGGTCATGGGTACAGGAGTGTAGAGATCAGAGCATTTTCCTCCCTCACCTAGGAGGATGTCAGAGATCGCTGCGTCTGATAATTTATTCACAGAGTGCAGCAGCAAAGCCCTCTGGGGAGTCGTAAGGCCATACCAGCCAGGCGCATCGGGGCAATGCTACTGTTCTGAGAACAGGACTGTTGTACTGGTGTCTGACACAGAGCCCCCCCCCCTCCATGTAGAAATGAAACAGCCATGCCCACATCATTCTCTTTATTACTCCAGCCTTCCTCTATTTAGTGTGGTGACGTATTGTGTGCTGCAGTGCTGCCTGATGGCCCTTTTGATCCAGAGTGTCCCTGCATTGTGCACAGGGGTGGGAAGATGTGTACTACAGCTGTCGGACAAAGAGAACACAAAGGCCTCGACAAGGCCTATGGAACTAACGTTGTTCACTATAGTAGTAGTAGTAGCCTTTATTGTCACTTAGTCACAAGTACCAGCGAAATTAGCCAACAACCTGTCCATACAACAAAACATCAAACTTTATGACAAAGAGGGTAGACAGGAAAGGAACACAGGGATTTAGAAAAAACAATACAGCATTACATGAGGAAAGGAGAGGAGAAAAAAAGCCTGCCCCATATTATGCCCCTTCGGGGGTACAGTACAGTGTGGTAACATGAAAAAACACCTCAGCAAAAAATATATAGCCAAGAAACTACAATGTATGTACACATTTTCATATGAATTATGCAATATTTTCAGTAAATGTAACATCAAGTTCATCATACATTATAAACTAAAACTAAAAACACCGGAACTGAAACAAATGTATTGCTCAGCAATTGATGCAAAACAAAACAACAATGAACAACATTTGTTAATTATCTTAGAACCAAATTCTATTGAATATCACTGTTACTTCTATTGTTAATAGGTATTGGCTTAATGGATGATAAATAGCATCTAGTTGAAATACAGAGAATATACTCCATGTGCACTTACCAAAGACTTTCCCCAGGAATATGGTCTTAACCAGGTTAAACTCATTGTCTGAGCCATCGGGCAGGGAGTAGCTGACTGCAGGGTAATGGTCCAACTGAAAAGTAACATCATGGTTACGAATTGTGATATATTACACTCAGTTGGATAGCTCTTTTTGAGTGTTAATTACACCCCCTAGTGGTGAAGTTGAAAAAGATTCTCCCTGGAAATTAGAGCTGATGGCAGCAGGGTGTCATGCATTAGCCACATAAGATAAACACACAGAAAAGGACAGAGCTGAAAGCACAAGGCACTATAAATCTCCACAGAAAAGGTAGGTCAGGTGTGTTGCAAACAGCCTAATGCATTGTGAAAAGAACCAGAAAAAAAGGATGTATTTTGTTGAATTTAATGGTATAAGCAAATCACCCTCTTACTGAGTAGTGCCCTGGCCTCCCGTCCAGGGAGCAGCCATAGAGCTCTAACTTTGAACAGCTTTTTTGAAAAGCGCTATTACTATAGTCCGTGGAGCTATCAAGCAGCCTAATGTAGTTTGAGAGGACAGGGAAAGGATGTCTTTTGTTGGATTTAATGACATCAGCAGTCCTCTGACTGAGAGCCGTGCTCTCCTGCGGACTTTAGTAAAGCATTACGGTGCTACCCCTGAACCGCTTGATGAAAATGTCTTTTCAGATCGAGCTACATTGTTATGTTTTTTTTTCTACCTGCAAACTAATGTAGTCTGAGAGGGAAAAGAAAATCCATCTTTCAGTCAAAATTCATAACTTCAGCAAAAACATTTTTTATGGTTTTGGAGCCGCGGGGGTTAGAGTATCACTGCACTGCACTGGCGGCTGGAAAGCGCTGTCAAGGTACATCATTGTTTTAATGATTATCACCTGCAGGCGTATGGTCCTCTCCTGTCTGGAGATGTTGATGTGGTGGGGCTGCCCGTTGGCCATGTTACGCTGGTCCAGGTCGATAGTGAACGGCTCCCTAAGGCCTCCCAAGTTGTAGCGGATCTGGAGTGTTCCTGACAGAGAGAGATGGAACGGACGGTCAGTCCTGATGTGTCAAAATCATACACTATTCAGCTAGGCGTCATACAGTTTTCAGGAACGTGCTCTGATTTTCAATCTCATTGATAACTGTATTTCACTATCACTTTGGTTTCTGCAGTCTCAGTTATTTTTGTTTCTACCTGGGACCATGTCCAATCTGCATGTTCCACCGTATAATTAACTATTGAGCTAATTCACAATACATTCTGTGCTGACCAAGCCAATAACTTCGCCGTTCAAGCGATTCAGCAAATGTGAACGGATGGCTCTCTCATTTTCTGAGGTATTTTACGTCCTTTGAGCGAGTTTCAGTCACCATTCTGTCGGAGAACCACTGCCAGGTAGTCTTGGGTACGGGAGCTGATGTAGACCAGGATGCTGGGGGCGTTGGAGGTGCTGAAGCTGAACACCAGCTCCTCCTGTGTCAGATTCGTCTCCATGGGGAACAGGGGAGAGGAGCTCCTTACATCCCTCATAGCCGGAAGGCCCCCCTCGGGGATAAAGTCATAGCGAACTAGTGTTCCACTCTCGAAGTAGCCGCCCACGTCTAATACAAACAGGAAACAATGCAACAATGCATCATACATGCACAAGTTTCAGAGATGTACAAACAAACATCATCTAGCCTTTCGAAAGCACAGCGCCAATTAAAAGTCGAACTACAGTGTAAAGATGAACTGCTGTGTCGTGTGACTGGGACGGTACATTACCTTCATTGCAGAAGGGACCGTCATATGCCGTCAAGGTGCAGTCACATGAGTAACCGTTATATTTCTCCAAGCACTTCCCACCATTCCTGCAGTGCTGCCCGTAGCTGGTGCAGTGACCGGAACAACCTGGTTTAACCCCTGGGGTGACCTTTGCCCTCTCCTCCAGGTCAAGGGTCACACCGTTCATTTTCAGGGCACGGATACATCCTAGAAAGCCCCTCTGGCCTCCTGAGGAACCTGGGTAACAATGTCCATGATAAAGAAGACATACTAGACTTTTACAAATACAGTTATGTTACAACGTATGCTTCCGGTATATATTTGGGGGTCACAACATCATCAGCGGTTGTCTTACACACATGGAAGTAATAGAAACCACTCCAGGACTTCATCAAGATGGAATGTGGGAGGAAAGCTGGAGGTCTTACCCACGTACAGCTGGCTGTAGAGCTCCAGACGCGTGTGTCCCTGGGGGGGCGCCGGCCGCACCTCTTTGTACTGACCATCCAGCTGCAGCGCCGCCTCCTTTACGTTCCGCTCGGCCACCACTCTGTGCCACAGGTCGTCGTTGAGAGGAGTAGATGAGTGCACGTCCAGGACCACCAGACCGTTGCCCACGTCAAAGGAGAATGACACCACCGTTGCAGCTGGACAGAAAGGCAGAGCAGGGAGCCAACAAAGAGCAGATGACACAGTTTTAGGTACGGAAGCCAAGGAAAAACATGTTGTCGCCATTTTCTTTTTCATTTGTTCTACAGCAACTGCTACTTCCACCTTGTTGAGGAAAGAAATTCTATATGAGCATCTTAAATACAATTTAAACAGTTTAGAATGATTTAACTAGATGACACTGTTATGCACCTAGGATTCTGAGGCCTTTTAGGTAATGTGTAGTCAGGGGCTTTTCCTCTTTCTGGGAGGGAGAGATTCAAGGCCGCTCAATGACTTTGCAGGAAGGCTCTGTGTGGATCTTGTTATTGTAGAGATGAGCATGGGCTTTTTCTCTCAGAAGGAGGGGCAGCTGGGTGACTGTGCAACAATTGACTGTGACAGAGAGACCTTCAATGGCTGTTCTCTTCCTTATAAACATCAGAATAAGCTTATGACTTATGGCTCATTTCTCTATTATCTATTATATATTACACTGTAATACCATCACAGACAAACAGGACAGCTTACTAAAAGGACAGGGCTGAACAGATCTGATCAAGAAAGAGAACTACTTTATTAAACATCCGACGATCAACCCGCTACCTGACTCAAGAAATCATTATTTTAACCAACAACCTTTCCTGCAATTTAATAATAATTTACAACATTATTTGGTTGAAATTACACTAAAACCCAGAACCTCTGCCTTGATGGCACATGTGAGAGCTTTCTAGAAGCATCTCTCCAGCTGGCATCCTGAGCACTGATAGCAATTCAGCAGTGCAGATGGTGATACTTGAGGCTGAGAAATGTGTGTTCACAGATCCTCATGTGCTACATGAACGTAATCAAGTCCTTAAACGTAATCAACACCAACATCAATGTTAACAATTAACAGAAACTCCAATTTTAACGTACTGAACAGCAACCCCAATTTTAAAGTACTGAACAGCAACCCCAATTTCAACGTACTGAACAGCAACCCCAAATTTAACGTACTGAACAGCAACCCCAATTTTAACATACTGAATAGCAACCCCAATTTTAACGTCCTCAAAAGCAACCCCAACGTTAAGGTGAGTGCTACTGTAGATCCATGTCAATCAACCCCAGTAAAGACCATTTCCACCTGATTCGGCTCACTGTCAGATCCCAACACAAGCCCTTCACAATGCTAGCACTGGTGACAAACCTTCTGAAGTGTCGTACCATTAAGTCAGCGGTACGAGCGTTGAAACTTGGCAAAAAACTTCCATATGGCAAACAAACGGTGTATTTTCAGAGGTTTGGGCGGTCTTGCCTCAGCCTCATCAGTCGGGAAAACAAATAATGAAAGTAGCCTGAGGCAGTTTGTAGAGCAACACCAGAATTAGGATCAGGAAATGTATTAAGGGGGATGTTGTTAAAACAAGGATTAGACTCAGGCAAAAACAAGAGATGTGAGAGACCTTGGGTCTGTTCGACAGTGCTTGAACAGATAACAAGCATTTCTTTTAGGGAAACTGAGTCTGCTTACTTAGAGTATTGACTCTCCCTGTGAATGCAAATTAAGCTTTGAAATATCTTTGCTGGAATCATAATGATTTGAAAAAAATCAGCACGAATGACACTGTATCATTCCAAGCTCTGAAAAACAGGTCATATTCTAGATGTGTTTCTCACAAGTACCACTCAGAACTACACCTGTAATTGTACACAGCAGCCAGATAGCTAATGGAACAGTGAGATTGCCCTTCCACATTGGCACAGTTTGCTCATTTTCTCAGCTATCAATCATAATTTCCTTTATTGAAACATAGTTGGCATGTGTCATCATACCCCCTATTGGGTCCAATTCCAAGAAGACATATACTGTATGTCACTACAGACAAACTTGTCTGTAATCTCCCAGCACCCTTTTGGACTGCCTAATCCACAGCAATCACTAAGACTCCAGGCAGCCATCGATTAATGAGATTTCACAGGGGGTTGTGATTGAGTGTTTTTCCACCTATTAGAGCTTTGAACCTAGACTAGCATTCTTTGAATCATTTTTCGATTTGATTTCCCGACCGACTCAATAGATCTATATTTGAACGAGTTGCCTGACTGCGTTTCTTCTCCATTCAGAGCATGTACTGCGGATGACATGTGGTGAGCCGTGTCAATCATAATCCCACCTGTTCAGAGCAGATGTGTGGCCCACAGGACCGGCGCAGAAACTCCTGGGCTCATGGAGCACTTTGGAACGGGGCCAGGATTCATTAACACAACTGCCAGTGCCGTGTCTAAAGAGACTATATGAATCTGAGCTGGTGCTCCGGTCCTTCACTTTTGAGTTAAGAATACAACAGCTTACGATTGTCTTAGTAAATACATTTCCCTTGGAAGACCAATACATCACCGTATGAATATAAAGGGGGGGTATTAAAATATGATTTTGTTTCACATTATATAATTTCTGTTTTTTTCCAGTGAAACAAAACAACTCCAAGTATCATTGCACACACAGTCAACCCACTGCACCAAAAGGTGGTGTCACCAAAGCTTCGAACCTGTCAGAGAAAAAAGGGTCAGAAACAATATGAACAAGACCTGAGGCGACGGAAGCAGCTCAAAAGATATTTCTGACCATTGATCTTTCGCAGCGGAAGGAAACCGCTCCCCCACCAGCTCACAAATCATGCCTAAATGTCACTGGAAACCAATTTTATCTAACAATACCATTTCCAAACAGGGTTCCCACTGTGCTGGTGAACTTTAAGTTAATACTGACTCCCAGCCATTTCTGGGCTAAGATTTCTAAAGACCTGAGGTACAATATGAGATGACAGAATTACAGCCAGCAATCGATAAGATTCATAGCACCTTTTATGGGGAGCTGGAGATGCCCTGGGACTTTTCTTGCCTTCGTGACATTCCCAGTCTGAGACAATGTAAAAAAATTTGGTGCCCCGAAATTCAACCTGCCATCGACTTACAGGCCTAAGAGCTGATGACTGGTGAGACGAACTAACAACTTGAACAGAAGTGTTTAGGAAAAACCAATGCAGTCAGGTGACAACTCCTTACAGGCTGGTGCTTCGTGGGTCTTTTTTTGTCGTCGCAATACTACTGTACTTACGGGAAAGTCAGAGTTGATACAGTACCTGCTGTGAATGAACCTTGCACACACTGTCAAAATCTTTTTTTATTGGGATATTATTTTTGGATATTATTATTTTTTATTGAAAGGACAGGAGGAAGCAGAAGCCAGGTAGTGAGAGGAAGGGTGAGACAGTGGCTGAGTCGGGGCTTGAAACGCCGTTGCCAGGGCACATGTGATCCATGGTCAGGAGCTTAGACCAGTACATCAGCTCTGGCAAACACTGTCCAAATCTACTGAATTTATGCTGCAACTCCAGGTGCAGTAATCGGCAGTTACTGGCTATTGGAAAATTCACCTTTGAGTTCCAGACGGATGAAGTCGGTGTTGCCAAGGTTCTCCAGGAAGACACCATAAGAAGAGGAAGTTTTGAAATAGAAAGAGATGTCGGCACTGGTGTCAGCTTGGAAGGTAGGGAAGTGCAGGTAGGAGGCAGGGGTGTTAAACGACGCTGCGTTCCAGTAGTTACCTGGGAAACAAGAATACCACAATGTTTTCCCAGTGTACGACTGATTGGCAAACAATGACAATAATAGCGCAGAAATACCAGCACAGGTGTTGAAATGATAACAAACTCACGATCTCCTTGACAACGCAATGGTCCAACGGTCAACTTAGCTTCAGAGCCGGAGCGACGAGTGTCACCGACAACCACCTGCGTCACGGGCAAGTGATCTTTATACACCAGCAGACCCACGTCCTCTCTCCTGTTGAATAAATCAACAGACAAATCTGTTTACCGCAGGCTCAACAGGAACACTGAGGCAAAAAATGTATATTTCACAATGTATTGTTTCTTGATACATTTCACGGCTGACATTTCAGGATAACTAGATCTACATTCATCAATCATTCTTGTAGTTACACTTTGTCTCTAGTGTTGTTCAGAGTAGGGTCACTCTGACTCACTCACCATCGCGTTTGGTCTGCATCGCAGTTGCAGTAGTACTTGGGGTCAGTACAGTTCCTTTCGATGCCACAGGCACACTTCTGGATCCCTGGGCCAGACCCACCCCAGTAATGGTGCTTCTCATTGGCCTTGCCAACCCACCATGTAAACGGAGCTCCCTCTGCACACACAGACCATATCAGCTAAATATTCAATACAAAGAATTATACTAAATTATTTTCGCACAGTGCAGTAAAACACAGTTCAAACATTTCATTTTTCTACTTAGTCTTTTACTGGTATGAAGATAATAAATGCTATATTTGTTGATGTCAAGCTGTCATAGCAAATTGCATTGGAATTGAAAATATATGTTTTTATGACTGCTGATGATTACGTCAGATGCCATAAAATGTCTACAAGCCTACTGTACATATAGATCCTGATGTACAGTACAAATGTAACCAATTTTGCTTCAATCCATTTGACACTATTTTGTATTGATTGGGAGAAGCTATGTGGTCTATTAATCAGCTATTCATCCTGTACCGCCCCCACACCAGAAACAGCCCAGACAGATAGTCTTATTCAGCACTCTAGGTAATAAAAAATGACTCGCTCTAGGGAACGGGACAATAACTGGTGTGAGGAATTGTATAAAGTGGAAATGTCTGTTTCTATAGATGGACAAACAAGATCATTTATCAACACAAACACTCCTCGGGGCGTTTGTTCTTCGTCAACATCTCCAACACGCTCGGCTTGTCGTCATTATTTTCTCCGCAAACTTTTAAATGCACTCTGGTGTTATGCTGGATATAATATGAATGATGCATTTTTAGAAAAGTCAAACAATAGTCATGTCTACCAGAACAATATGAAATGGGTAAACAGCAACAATGTTTACACTGCGCTAATTTGCAATAGACAACACCGCACGATTAGAGGAAAAAAACGATTAACCACTTCCCGTCTTGTTATTGTGGCTTATCAGCAACACCTGGCAAACTGGGACCTCTTGTGAATGAAAAGTAGGAATTGAATGAAAACAATAACTGGTTTAGTAGTGCATTGTTGAAGGGGACGGCAAAACATTTCAGAAGTGTTTACATCAACCGGAAAAATGGCGGTGAAAGGCTGCCGTTGTGGGACCGCTGTTTCTGCCAGGTGGGGTGGTATGTTCATAACGCACGCCTTCCTAGGTACCTCCTAAAATGGTTTCGGTAATAGCCGGGGGACAGAGAGCGATGTGGGGAAGCTCCAGGGAGAAAACAACGGCTTGGCTGATTGTTCTCTGCAAGGTACAGAGACAGGGGGATGGGAAAGAGAGGTGTGGAGAGAAAGATGGAGAGGGGGAATGGGAGGGAGAGAGAGATGGAGAGTCGAAGTAGAGTTGGGTTGGTGTGAGGTGCTGGGTTTTCTCTTCAGTCTTCTGGCTAGAGACTAATCAATAATTCAGGTTCTTTATGGTGATGAGAGGCTACGGCCTGGAGGCTAAGCCCCCACCATGCAGACCTCATTCAGGAGGGTGAGTCGAAGCGGGGGGTAAAAGGAGGGAGAAAACGCTTCTATTCCTTAAAAGTGGATGAATGGTTGCTGCTGGGGGCAACGTAATAAGCCTCCCTAACGAAATAAGCCTTGGTTGGTCACCTCGTCTAGTTCCGCTCACTGATGGTGCCGACCAAGCGTTCACGACGCTAAACAAGCACGGAGAGGTCAAGCAGTACGCAATTCTCACTTAAACACTAAGGATGTGTGGATTTTAGCTGTCAACACGTCCAGAAAGTCTGGTACCTGTCTCAAAATCAAACAACTCCAACAGACCCCATGAAAGCTTGATGAAAGCTTGTTATGCTGCTACATTCTAAGTGAATATACAGATCTCCCCCATAGGCTGGGTGCTGGTTTCCGAGGCTACTCTGCTGCTGGCAGAACCTCAGGCTCAGAACTCAACAGACCCTCCGGGGAAACGTCTGTTGTTTGATCATGCCAGACGATATGAAAGTCAAACCAGACAAACAAGACGTTGTTGGAAGATGCAGATCAGCTTTTAGATTTTGTTGCTGTCGGGAAAATCACTTTTAATATTCCCTGTAGTTGGCGTAAGGGAATAAATCATTTGTCACAGGTTGTGTTTTCTGATGCGATGGGGTAGGAAACACTGCAATAAACTCTTGGCTCAAATCTCTGGATATATTGACAAGGGATAACAACTGCCACGTTGCCATCTAATGTGTGCATGATTGCGTTCACACCTTGTGAAGCACTTGCCAAATCAAATAGATAAGAGTGTTCTTCATTCGTAGCCCAAATGCTAATAACCATCTGCTATCCAATATGCCAACACTGAAATAGACATTTATCAAAATCCAACACAAGGAAGGCAAAAGTGGTGGCAGCATTTACAGTATACTATATATTCCCAGAATACATGAATTATAGAATGTCTTTCTTGGAACCAATACTTCACATCAGAAACATTTTCTCCGATGTACATACTGCATAAGCAACAAATCACCAAGCTAACGTTCTGTTTACCTGGGCTATTGAGGAGCCGTGACATACGACAGGCGTAGGCTACATGCTGTTCACAGTACTGAGCACTGCTTGTGATGGCTGTTACCTGTCACAGGAACAGAAACCCGGGGTTAAGCAAAACAGACTGCATATCATTTAGTACATCAGGATAATAGTAAATCTGCATAAACATACACTGACAGAAAGGCTAAGTTATCACTATTCAGTAAATCAGAAAATACATAGAAAATAATATTTGGGCTGGATTCAACATACTAAAAAATAAAACTGTTTCTAGTATAAGAAGTGTATATCTAGTGAATAGAATATTTATATTGTTTTGCACATATAAATTATGAAGTGGATCAATATAGGTATTTTTTTAAATAAAAAAAACTATTCTACAAAACTTTAAAACTAGACTAAACCCAACAATATAATCCTTGTGTTTTTTTTATTTGGGTCAAAGGGGGATGATGCGGTAATGCTGGTGAGGTCACCTGCTCTGTTGTCATGTTGTAGTTGAGCTTCACCACTGCCTTTCCCTCAAGGTCTGAGCCACTCACTGGGGTCTGGGGAGACAGGTTGTTTCTCACTGTTGTCCACACCATGTCCTCTGGAAAACAGTCAACAACACCTTCAACAACCAGTCAGCTGTGAATCACCAATACGTACAGGTCAGAAATGAAATGTAGGTACCGGTAAGTCAGCAAGAAAAATTCAACAGAGATGTAGATGAAAGACTAAGAAGATGTAGAAGAAGAAAGAAAATGAAGAATATATTATTTCATTCTATTGAGTATTTCCCTGAAAGTCCATATGAACTATACCGTTTTAATGGTAAATCATTTGAAAGACATTTGACACACCCAGGGGCAATTTTTACAATTTATTGCAACTCACAATTTAAACAGATTAAGTGCTAATCTAGCTGTAATGATTGCATTTTAAAATATTTGGTTGATGTGATGGGAAAAAGCAATGGAATAATGGATGTGTGTTATCTCTTGGATCGATCCTGTAGTCAGTTAACTTTTACCTGTCATGTTGCAGTTCACTTTGAAGGGACCCACTGGTCCACTCCCATCAGGGTCAATCCAGTATGAGCCAGATGTTCTACCAAGGTGTTTGTATTCCTCACATGACTGCTCATACACAGCTGGGAAGGACAAATTCACAGAAGAGGGGAAGTTATGGAATCACTTGTGAGACAGATATTCATTAATAATAATGTACAGTGGATGTGTGGCGTTATCATATTAATTTCCATTTGCAAGATGATGTCAGTGAGGTGATAATGACTGATGGGTCCCTGAGGTAGGAATAATGAAAGAGAATTGATGTGTTGACAGGCTGGTGAGAAGGGGAGCAGGGGTTACCTACAGGTATGACATGTAGCTCCAGTGTAACCGGTCCCATTACAAGAGCAGCTAAAAGTGTCCCATGTCTGTGAGCAATGACCTCCATGTTCACAATGGTTGGGAACACATCTGTGGGAACAAATCGTATCTGCATGAACTAGTGACTCCTGCCTGAGGAACTTTGACCCTTCTCAAACAACAGATATTGTAGGAGGGCTGGTGATATATGGTAAAGCAGCCTGCCAACAGCCAGCAAACATTGTTGACCAGGATCAGAAACAAATTAATCTGTAGGACCATGAACACATTAATTTGGTGCTGTAACAGCTATCTGAAATATGTTGGCATTTTGTGAGACGAAAGGGTATAATTGTCACCCCGGTGTTGGCATGTTGTGACAGCTATCAGCCTCCCCCCCCGCAGGACCGTGTGGAGGTTTGTGACTTTTGTTTCATTCATGTATCCTACCTCCTGTGTATCACTGAGATCTGTATGTATCAGAACACCTCCTGTGTATCACTGAGACCTGTATGTATCAGAACACCTCCTGTGTATCACTGAGATCCGTATGTATCAGAACACCTCCAGTGTATCACTGAGATCCGCATGTATAAGAACACCTCCTGTGTATCACTGAGATCTGCCTGTATCAGAACATCTCACAGTGTATCAGTTAGATTTGTATGTATCAGAACACCTCACGGTGCATCACTGAGATCTGCCTGTATTAGAAAACCTCACAGTGTATCAGTTAGATCCGTATGTATCAGAACACCTCCTGTGTATCACTGAGATCCGCACGTATCAGAACACCTCCTTTGTATCACTGAGATCTGCATGTATCAGAACACCTCCTGTGTATCACTGAGATCTGCCTGTATCAGAACACCTCACAGTGTATCAGTTAGATCCGTATGTATCAGAACACCTCCTGTGCATCACTGAGATCCGTATGTATCAGAACACCTCCTGTGTATCACTGAGATCTGCATGTATCAGAACACCTCCTGTGTATCACTGAGATCTGCCTGTATCAGAACACCTCACAGTGTATCAGTTAGATCAGTATGTATCAGAACACCTCACAGTTTATCACTGAGATCTGCCTGTATCAGAACACCTCACAGTGTATCAGTTAGATCCATATGTATCAGAACACCTCCTCTGTATCACTGAGATCTGTATGTATCAGAACACCTCATGGTGTATCACTGAGATCCACATGTATCAGAACACCTCATGGTGTATCACTGAGATCCACATGTATCAGAACATCTCACGTTGTATCACTGAGATACGCATGTATCAGAACACCTCCTGTGTATCACTGAGATACGCATGTATCAGAACACTTCAAGGTGTATCACTGAGATCCGTATGTATCAGAACACCTCACTGTGTATCACTGAGATCCGCATGTATCAGAACACCTCCTGTGTATCACTGAGATCTTCACGTATTAGAACATCTCACGTTGTATCACTGAGATACGCATGTATCAGAACACCTCCTGTGTATCACTGAGATACGCATGTATCAGAACACCTCCTGTGTATCACTAAGATCCGCATGTATCAGAACACCTCACGGTGTATCACTGAGATCTGCACGTATCAGAACATCTCACGTTGTATCACTGAGGTACGCATGTATCAGAACACCTCCTGTGTATCACTGAGATCTGCATGTATCAGAACACCTTCTGTGTATCACTAAGATCCGCATGTATCAGAACACCTCACGGTGTATCACTGAGATCTGCACGTATCAGAACATCTCACGTTGTATCACTGAGGTACGCATGTATCAGAACACCTCCTGTGTATCACTGAGATACGCATGTATCAGAACACCTCACAGTGTATCACTGAGATCTGCACGTATCAGAACACCTCCTGTGTATCACTAAGATCTGCATGTATCAGAACACCTCACGGTGTATCACTGAGATCTGCATGTATCAGAACACCTCCTGTGTATCACTAAGATCTGCATGTATCAGAACACCTCACGGTGTATCACTGAGATCTGTATATATCAGACCACCTCACAGTGTATCACTGAGATCTGCATGTACAATGAGCACCATAATTTATTGCACACTGACCATTTTTATGTTATTTTGGTTCCGTACTCTAGCACTTTGAGTTTGAAAGGATACAATGACAATGAGGTTAAAGTGCAGACAGTCATGTCAGGGTTCCACCCTCTTGAGCTGTGTCTCCCCCTCCTAGTGTATGTTCCCCTTCCTGGTTTCCCTGTAGGTGTGTCTGGTTTGTCTCTATGTGTGATTGTCAGTTCCTGTCACGAGATCCCATCATCCCTTCACACACGTAGGCACCCGTTCCTGATCACCAGTTCCCAGCCCCAATCAGCACCTGCACCTGCTCCTCTGCCACACCTGGGCTGATTGTCTCCCTCCCTTTATTATGGAGGAGAAGACAGTCAGCCATTGCCAGATTATTGTACAGCCACGTAATTATACCTTAATCAAGCCTCATCTTCCAGTTAATATACCAGTCGTTAGCATTACCTGTTTTTTAATTTATTCTCATCGTGCCATCTATTTTCCTTCCTAGACCCCGTGTTCTGAGATCCTCCAACTAACATCACTCCTTTCCTCCTGGACAAACATCTGCTCTGTGTACCGAAACCTGCCTGGACCGACTACCCGTTTCTGTGTGCCGAACCTTGCCTGGATTACAACCCGCTACTATGTGCCGAAACCTGCCTGTTCCTTGACCATACTAAGCCTATTGGATTCGGTACATCTGCCCTGAACCTCACCACTACCAACCTACTCCATATCCAGTGTTCTCTATACGTTCATGCAGTGTAATCCCATCAGCTATACCATAATCCTACAATAAAAATTTCATTTGCTTTTACATCACTTCGTTTGGTTGTTTACCTGTTTTCTGTGCCCAAGCCAGACAAGTCAGCCTTAACTTCAGGGTATATTCATACATATCGGATGAACTGTTCAGAAATGACAGCACCTTTTGTGCACCAAAACACATTGGATGGTTTACAATAATGTAGGATAAAGTTATAATTGTCAATATTGGTCTGAACACTCTCTATTTTTGGTATTACACAAGGAAAAATGTATTTCTTTTAAAAGCCTTCATTTCTCTGAGGGATACACCTTGAACGCCTTGTTACCACAGTGGTTACACATTTACGAGAGGGATATTCCGCTGTCGGACATCTCGTGAAAGCAACTTAGCATCCAGCATCCAGACACACATTAAAACACTATTCAGTACAAGTGGCTTTGTTGACATGATTGCAAATCAACGTTGCCAAAGCATATTATGAACAAAACTAGCCTATACAATATAATATAAACAATATTCTACAACCAACCACCAGACAAGCGGATCACAGCAATGCCATCAGCCGGCTTGATTTCAGCTGAGACACTAACTTTCAAAGGTGTTTAACTTATTTCCGTTGAAAGTAAATCCTACTGCTTTTACCCCTTGATAAGTGCCTGTTTCTTTTCTGTTGGAACAAATCATGAGAATGATTATTGTTTGACATTTCTGATTGGCTGTTGTTTAAGATTTAAATGTTAAATTGTTAGCTGTTTCTGATTGGTTGTTGTTTGTTTTCCTGGGAAACTAATAAATCCATTGTTTGTTATTCAATGATGTGCTTTTTTATTGATGTTCAATGATAACAATAGTAATAACAATAATAATAACAACAATAATAATCATAACAATCATAAAAATAATAATAATCATTCATATTCAGGGCAATTAGCCTTGAGAACTTGGAGGCCAGGGTTAGTTGGAGCACTCAACAAATTGAAATTAGTTATTTGGTTCGTTCTTTAATCCACCAAAAGAAAGTTGCAGGTGACTGACGTTTCGACACCAGACTGGCGTCTTCCTCTGAGGAAGACGCCAGTCTGGTGTCGAAACGTCAGTCAGCTGTAACAAACCTGAAAAGCTATTTATTTAGGACAACGATTTCCTACACTATGCAGTGCTTTGTTAGACATAAAACCACAGTGTATTAGGCAAAGCAGAACAAGGTGAGCCGACAGACAAACACTGTGGAAGCACAACTCCAAACTCTAAAGTCTTCCTAGCAATTCCTGCTCAGGTATATCTGTGGTTAGGGTGGGAAAGACAGCTGGGAAGGTTGGGATTTGAAAATGTGGTTTAGTAGGGTGCTTATGTAATGGAGGGGGGTGGTGTTGAATTGGGCAGTGGTAGGAAGTTAGAGAGGACATTTTGTTGATCTTAATGGCTGTTATACATTTATTATTCATAGTTCTCATTACCGTAATGTGACCTCTCATCTACCATAATATGGATCTCATTACCATAACGCATATTTAATGTTGTATTTTACTCTTAATATTTGTTTAATTCATTTAATTAATTTGGAGTTTTTGACAGAAATAATTCAAACTTCAGTGATATGAACATGCCAAATGTTACGGTAAGAGATAATATACATAATAGATAACAATATTTTTATATGTAACATTGTTCCAAAACTTTTTTGTTTCTCAAACAATTAAAACAAATAGTAAAAATGTAATGTTCAATGTTTTCTTTTCAGCTTTAAAATTGTCCACAAATTATGTGTGGACAAAATGGTCAAAAAATTTTTAACTCTAAAGAATTCAAATGAAAAAGGCAACATGACATTCAATTTAATCCAATACAGAAAAAAACAAATTCAGAAATTACCAAAAAAAAGTGACAATCACCCATCTACAAAAGGTGCTGTCATTTCTGAAAGGTTCATCCGATATGTATAAATATACCCTCAATTTAAAGCTGGCATCCTGCACTTCATCCTTATTGTCATTGCATCCTTTCAAACTCAAATTGCTAGAGTACAGAATCAAATTTAATATGGCTTGCATTTTCGAAAAACTGCAATGTGATTGCATTTCAGCAGTGGTGTGTCATGCAAAGCACACCTATGCATCAATTAATAAAGGTTATTTATTTAGAAAACTGACTCATTTACAGAGGAAATCCAAAAAACATTAATTTAAAAATTATATTATTTTTTAAACCCACAAGCTTGAAGCAGCAAGTTGTTAGCTAACCTGCTCTATCGACAGTGCACAAAATGTACATTTTTAATTAGGCCTTCTAGATCTAATATGAGTGCAGTTTCAGCAACTGGATAGCTTATTTCTCGCCTCAAATGTGTTCAGAAACAGTTTTTGTGAACGGCTGAGGTGAAATATTTTTTATTGTTTCTTGATATCATTAATACAGCCGCCCTTTTGTTTGTTTTTGCCATCCCTCTAGACCCCACTACATAAATTTTGAATGGGAAAATGAATCGCTTAAAACCGGCAATAAAAAAACAACTAATGGACTGATCAATTGCAAATCTACGAGCGCACTGCATGGCACTAGCACATACGTATATGCTCCTGCTGGAATGGAATCTATACCGTGAAAACACCGGGTAGTGATAAGGTACCAAACAATGAAGTAAGAATAAGAAGATGAAGATGGAGAAAATAAACAAAGAGCATTATGTGCTTGCAATGACGCATTCACATTCACAACTAAATAATGGTCACTGTCCAATGAATTATGTTGCTCACTGTATCAGAGCACCTAACGGAGTATCGCTGAGATCTGCATGTATCAGACCACCTGACGGTATATCACTGAGATCTGCATGTATCAGACCACCTGACAATTGATTACTGAGCTCTGCATGTATCAGACTACCTCACAGGGAATGGTGGGATCTGTTGGACTGTTTTCAATCCAGGCCTTCCACCAATGTGTTGTGTCATGGTCTATCTCCCCTGATATCCAGCATTAAGTCTGCCGCTGTGATCAAAGCGCTCCCATAACATGAAGTTTTCTTTGAAGTTAATTGAACTTCCCTCGCTAGCATAGTTTAAACTGACAATATCATCCCTGTATTCCTGAAAATGTGCACAGGTCAGCGATGCTGGAAAGTTGATATTTAATGGGAGACAACCATTGGTGCTTGGGATTAGCTTGATGAGTCAAACCAACCACACGCCATTAATGGACCTATCACACGTTTAGATATTCCAAAAAATCTTATTCAAATAGAAAAACCTATTTGATTGACTCATGGCGTAGAGCTGAAACGAAAGCCGCATGACCGTCTTGAACTTTTTTTGCCATCTTCAAAATGCCTTCCTCTGTGCTCCTCTGACATTTCAAAGGGTGTTGGAATACACGTTTGGATTAACGGGATCTACAGTTTGCCTTCTAATCACTAGCGGAGAATAAGAAGCAGAGATAAGATTCCATTTACAAAGCAGAATGTGTTGGGAGTGAACCCACATACTGTGAGAATGAATTTAATGAGTTTATGAGGATAAGAATGTAAGCGCATATCCATATTCTCCTGTGGATTGAGTAACCTTTCACTGAAATTGCATTTCCATATCTCTGGAGAAGCGACATTGCTTTTCCACATCATTGTTTTGATGAGCTTTGTGTTTGGGATATGCCAGTGTGGCTGGTTACCCATGGGTGCTTGTGTACGCATGCGTTTACCAGCAGGAACACAGAAATTAGACATCATCTGGCTAAGTCAGTGTGATTCATTGATCCTGCTGTGCCGCTGCATGAGACACCAGCTAAAACTTTGAACTCATACCTGACACTACTCACTTCTCACTGAGAGCATGACGGAGCATTTGATGGGCCGCCTGCTGACTTTGTGAAGAGACTGTGTAACGCATGCCTGCTGATCGAGCAACCAGCCCCTGAGGTACATTTTCAAATAAGCTTTTACAATTTTCCTTTCATGAGCAACCGAACAAACAGAGATCTAGTTAGAATAAATTAGTTTCAAAGGATCTTTGGTCATAGACAAAATCTTTCGGTAACACTTTATTTGGAGAGTCTGACATTCCATCTGTATGTGCTCTACAGATAGTTTGTTGATGATATGACTATCAACAAACTATCAACAAT
>JACXGM010000491.1:53309-72675 GCA_016801145.1 Umbra pygmaea
ATAAGCAACTAAATGTGTATTTTAAGGGTAGGGGTAAGTTTAGAATATGTTTTAGGGTAATGGTTAAGGTTAGGTTTAACATAAGGGGAATGGTTAAGGTTAGGATTAGGGTTAGGGTTAGTAGATAGTTTGTTAAAATGTTGTTGACAGTATGCAGATAATATGTAGAGCATCTAGAGATGGACTCTCAAAATAAAGTATTACCAATCTTTCTTTTGGTTTTGTTTGAGACATGTACAAGTGAGCTGTATAAGCGTGTGGTGTGAAATTTGGATTTATCCTTGGAGCCTATTCAGAAAGGTAGATGTGGGGTAGTACCTGTCGATAATAGCGCACATATCCAGGCTCACATTCTCAAAGGTTCCCATGTTGCCTTTTTCTACAGCCACCAGGTCCGCTAGCTGGTCGTCCACATGGATCATTTGCATGCAGCCCTGGAAGGAGCGCTGGGCTGGGGGCGTGTTGGTACGCAGGAAGTAGCCTACAGTAGAAGAACAGAGAGAAGGCATCATTGTTATCTATAGATGATGAAGAAACACATTGGGGATATATTGTTAGCAATAGAGGCAGTTGAGTTATTAAGAACTGTTCTGGTTTCAAACGGTAGAGAGCTTTCATTCAATATTTAAGACATCGGCTGAAGGCAACTACATCAAAGGCCAAACCAAACACCGCCTAAACAAAAAGGGAGCCGATCAAAACTAACAGAAAGGGAATTTGTCTGACAAATATTGACAAAGACACATAGCGTCAAGAAGTCAGAAGACTTTGATATAATTACAGAAAGGTTACTGTGAATATGTAAGTACCAAAGCCTGATAGAAGCCATATACATGACCTGTACAGATATACATGTAGTTTACTATGAGGCTTTAGTCTGTAATTACCTCCAAAGTAGTATTGGCCTCCAGTTCGAATCTGAATGGGGATGACGGTTCTGACAGTGGACGCCTCATTCCCATCGATAGTCAACATGGCGTAGTTCTCCAGAGCATGGAGGTAGACATTATGCCACTGGCCGTCGTTGAGCCCTGAACCTGCAGCCACCACAAAATAACATAAGTATTGATTATTAATCACATTCACACTGTTAATTGTCGCCGACCAATGAAATTGGGGGGGAGACAATGGACAATGATCTCTGTCAGTTTGTCTGTTCATTTGAGCATTCCTTCATGCGCGTCACAGCCAATGTCTCTAGCCCAGGGTTGTCTAAACCCTTCCATGGAGGGCCTAGTGTATGCAGGTTTTCAATTTTACCTTGTATAAGGCTGATGGAGTATCTCACTAATTGGTTAGGATCTGTCCTCACCTGGCGGTCTAGGTCCTAATTATGCTCTAATTGAAGGGAAAGACCAAAAACAAGCATACACTAGGCCCTTCATGGAAGGGTTTGGACACCCCTGCTCTAGACCTACTACACATTTTTCACCCAAATCTTTAATGAATCGACATGTTGACAACTGGAAATATCATAATTACGTTGATTAGCATGTGCAGAGACCTAAACACGTCTATTAACACACATGCTGCATAGTTGTATTCTGGTAATTAACTAGCATGCCTGAAACTCGCAATCTGAAGGTTGCGAGTTTGCATCCTGATTGGAAGAATGCTTGATATTTTTATGGAAATATGCTTACTTATTCAAAACAATGTTGTACTGTAGTTCCTTTCTAATCCAAAAAAAACTAAACAACTCTGTATAATTTAAGAAGATGAAAATGCATAGGGATTAGGCTATATGCATATCGTATCTTTTTATCTGAAGATGCCTACTTCTTCAAACACTGTAGTTTACTTCTAAGCAAGTCTGTATAAATCAAGAAGATCTAAATGCATTTCCCCATGAACAGCAAAAGTGGTGGACAACATGTTTACTGATGCCTTTTCTAAATCTGTATTTAACTGATAACGGGCAGACACCTGCAGTAAGACGATTCACATTTTCTATTTTAAAAAAATCTGAGATGCAGGTTTTTTTTAATAGACAGAAATGAAGTTAGCTGTACACTATTCTAAAGGAAAGCTTTGCTTCACTGGTGAATACAGTCCAACAACATGTCTGCCAGTATGTGTTGGGTATGAATTTGCCACACACCTGAGGAGATGTCTATTCGTGTGTTCTTTTTCTGGGTGACATTGATGTAGACGGTAACTTTTCCCTCAGTGAGGCCCACCTCCACCACGCCATCAGCTAGGGCAGTGTAGAGGAGGAGACCATTTGGATTCCACGTCCGGAAGGATAGGCTGACTGAAAGCGTGTCACTGTCTTGTAGCCCCGGCAGACGCAGGAAGCTGGTGGCGTTGAAGAACACGGGGTAGGAGTACGTCTCGCTGCAGGAAAACGTCAGGTTCCTCTGTTTGGGTGATAGAAAGTATGATAACATGTTGGGCTAGGGCAATGTTGCATCCTGAATTGAGCTCCAGACATACTGTACAACCATGTAAACAGAGTTAGCATATATTTTGCATTTGAGAGATCTAAGTGTGTTTTTTAAAGATACACAGAGGTCTAAAAGTTAGAGAAGATTTTTCCCTCTTGATATCTGCTTAAGACATTGGCACAAATGTATAAACAGATTTAGCATATAATTTGCATAAAAGATATATCAGAAAAGCTAGGGCGCTCTTTAAATTTAAATGTTGGGGTTTAATACATGGGAAAATGTGAGCGCTTGCATTATTTCCGACAGAGAAAAACACTTATCACCCAGCTCTCGTCATCAAAGCTGACCTTTCTCCTTCGACTTGTTAAAAGCAAAGCATGCAATCCAACGCTGTGGAACAGAGTATCCCACAGTTTAGTAAACCCATTTGCTAAAAGGGAAAAACAAGGTTAAGAGGCACATAAGAAGTGAAATCAATAACAATGGCTGGATCTACACTCCAGCGCAATAATGGCTCACACACCATTGACAACAAAGCAGTGTGGTAGGGTAGGATGGAACGATGCTGGGCCTTGACAAATGTATTGGCCTTGATCCCAATGCATAGAACATTCTTTCATTCAGCGATCTTTGTTTTCCATTGTTACGGCCACCGGGTAAGGTTCTGCTAGTGTGTATAATGCTACAGTGAGTGTTCAGACAGATGTATCCTATTTTACACTACCGCCTCAGTGAAATAGGGTCATTATATGAAATTGCTTTGAAGTGAGTTGTGGCATCAGTGTCCTTTCCATGTCAGTAATCACAAATGCATAACCTTTCCTATCGTCTAGGTTTAAGCTACGCCAGTGTCTCACAAAGCACTTAGCAATGATGCCACACAGATGTGCAATAAATTGACTTACAAAACTGGAAGTGTCCACTTTCTTCCTCCGGACCATGTTGGTGATGTTGTCTCCATTGTAGGTGATGCCTTCCATGCAGCCAAAAAAATTTTCCCTGCCCCCTGAGCTGGGCTTGGCAGACACAGGCATACCGCCGAAGCTGATCTAGGAGGAAAAGGGGTCAAGTTTCAGCTGAAGAGGCTCCGCAAGGCGGCTCTCGGCCATTTGTCGCCTCGAATCAAATCACAGCAGCGTCCAACCCTTCTGCGAGAATATTGGTTTTTGCTTGTGCCTGATTGCATTAATCTCCACTTTATAATGAATGGATGGTGTTGTGCCTGACTTTTTTCCTCTCCTCCTTCCTTGCAGAGGCAAAGTAATTTCCTTCTGTATGGCACACTGATAATTACACAGACAAACCTAAAAGCCCTGTAATCACAAGGGAATGGGCTACAGTAAAGTGAAGGCTTGCTCTGACTTGGCATCTGTGAACTAACACATCTTCACAGAGACCTCTGAGTAACCTGATTCACAGGAGTCAAAGGAGCCAATTAATCTTTCAAATCTCTTCGGCTCATGTTAGGAAATGAACAAAGACAATATATAATATGTCTGTACAACAATGAATGGAGAGTCGAGAAAAGATATACCATACATCTGTATAGGAAGGAATGGAGAAATGCACAAAGAAAATGTACTATAATACAACTACACTGAACAAAAATATAAACGCAACACTTTTGTTTATGCCCAATTTTTCATGAGCTGAACTCAAACATCTCAGACATTTTCTATGTACACAAAAGGACTTTTTCTCTCAAATATTGTTCACAAATCTGTCTAAATCTGTGGTGGTGAGCACTTGTCCTTTGCCGAGATAATCCCTCCACTTCACAGGTGTGGCATATCAAGATGCTGATTAGACAGCATGATTATTGCACAGGTGTGCCTTTGGCTGGTCACAATAAAAGGCCACTCTAAAATGTGTAGTTTCATCACACAGCACAATGCCACAGATGTGTAAAGTTTTGAGGGAGCTCCCACGCATTGATTTAAAGCTATAAAAAGCTATAAAAAGTGGATCAAGCACCACAGCCAGCGCCGCATCACATCTGCAAAAATCACATTTTGTGATTCCTTAGGATGCGGAGCTGCCCGTGGTGCTGAATCCACATGTTGTGGCTTTAAATCGCTGTGTGGGAGACTACGGTTTTCAAATGCACATGGGGACAAAGATTGTACTTTTTGGAGAAATAAGTCCTCTGGTCTGATTTAAAATAAATTAGTTTGGCCATAATGACCATCGTTATGTTTGGAGGAAAAGGGGGAGGCTTGCAGGCAGAAGAACATCATCCCAATCGGGAAGCATGGGATGGCAGCATGTTGTTGGGGTGCTTTTATGCAGGAGGGACTGGTGCACTTCACAAAATAGATGGCATTATGAGTAAGGATTTTTTTTAAGCTTGGTCGCAAATGGCTCTTCCAAATGGACAATGACCCCAAGCTAAAGTACAGTTGTGCCAAAATGGTTTAAAGACAACTGAGTCAAGGTATTAGAGTGGCCATCACAATGCCCTGACACCAATCCTATTGAAGATGTGTGATCAGAACTGAAAAATAGTGTGCGAGCAAGGAGGCCTACAAACCTTACTAAGTTAAACCAGTTCTGTCAGGAGGCTACACAAAAGGTTTGACACAAGTTTAACAATTTAAAGGCAAAGATACCAAATACTAATTGAGTGTATGTCAACTTCTGACCCACTGGGAATGTAACAAAATAAATTAATGCTGACATAAATCATTCTCTCTGCTATTATTCTGACATTTCACATTCTTAAATTAAAGTGGTGATCCTAACTAACGTATGACTGGGAATTTGTAACAGGGTGAATGTCAGAAATTAGGAACAACTGAGCGTCAATGTATTTGGCTAAAGTGAATGTAAACTTCTGACTTAAACTGTATATCTGTAATGATAAGGAATGGATAAATTAACAAAATTAAATATATCAGAATAGGAAGAAATATAGATAAGAACCAGGACAAAATACAGTATAAAACATAGGATACTGTTTAAAATGGTCAGTTCCATTTCCATTCAAGTAAGTCATAGTCCTTTTCAGTGTAAAGCATAGTCCATTTCATAGTCCATTTCAGTGCTCCTGCATTTCAGTGCTCCTGAATTTCAGTGCTCCTGAAATTACTAGAATTCAAGTGACATTGAGCCCAACACTTACAAGGGGGATTTGAAAAAAGGAACAATGACATTTAACATAACTTTCACTTACCTCATAGTCCAGGTCTAGGTGATCAAATTCACCATTGGTGCGGAAGTGCTGGGTGTGTCTGTCTAGGGTGAAGTTGACATTCCGTCTATAACGCTCAATGGTTACAGAGTGCCAGTGGTCATCATCCAATAAGCTTCCACTCGTAACCGAGGTGTGTCCCAGAATGGAGCCGTACTGATTGCTGCCTGAAGTTTACAAGACATCAACAGATTGATTTGAAGGACATGCTTAAGGGGAAGTTTTCCCCCAAAACAACAGTCTGACACAGTCAGATAAAAACAGTACAAATGCTCATTTGCTTAGGCGATCTGTGATGAATAATTATCTTGTTGACTACAACCAATGTTCAAATCCATCAAATTAGATAGATGCTGTTAAATGAATAAGGGTCGGTCATATTAAGAAATGCAATTTAAGTCATTCTATCATGTTTCATTCACTGCTGCCAATGTATTTATCAGTAATAAGGTCTCCCAGGTAAGCCTCACAAATGGAACCATGTCTCTTAAATTGTGCACTAAAAATCAAAAAAAAAATGTAATTTGTGACAAGCGCGCTGGAACTCAGAGACAAATAGACAGGAAGTGAAATGGCCCATTACCCAGGTTGATCATCAGCAGTAGTTTGGATCTCTTCAGCTCCAGGCTGATGTAGTCTCCCTGTTGTCCCTCCCCATGGAGGAGGACCCCCTCACTTGCCGTGGTCTTAAACTTCAGGGAGATGACGTCCTTCAGGATCTTCATCTTCTTCATCTTGAAACGGTAGGAGATCACACCCTGTCCGTCAAAGCTGATCACATCCGACCCTGGGGTGATGGAGGGGCGATCAAGGATACAGAGGCTCATGTCCACTCAATTACCTGTCCTGTCCTGTGTCAAGGCTTTTGATGACAGGTATTACGAGCATTAATGAGAAAAACCTCCGGCCCTTTAGAGATCACCTAATGCAATGTCAAAAAGGTCAGGCAGCTTATATGGATTTCTCCTCTCATAATTGGAGGAACAGAACAACTGTGCACGAAATGACTCAAAATCTCCTGTAGACTGTAGTAAACTCTAAAAACAAAAAAATAAAGGAAAGTTCTTTATTTGTCCCCATAGGGGAACCCTTTTTATAGTTCTAAGAAGTACCCTTTTTGGCTCCAGTGAGAAGCCTTTTGGGTTACATATAGAACCATATGCATATAGGAACTTTTCCATTGAGGATTCTTAATGGATAACAGATGGGTTAAGTATCACCAAAAAGGGTTCTCATTGGAACCAAAAAGGGTTATTCTAGGAACCATAAAATGGTTCTCCTATGAGGACAAATAAACAAACCTTTTTTGATTCTTTTGTTAAGAGTGTAGTGGCAGTGGAGAGTTCAAGATTAGTTTATTTGTCACATGTACAGGAGATGCAGATGTAATTGAAAGCACAGTGAAAACCTTGTGCCGCGGCTCAGCAAGAGAGACTATTCTGCCTGAGGAGATTGGCCAGCCTACGCATCTAGACAGCAGTAAGGCATTGTGATGTCGCCCTGCAACACTCTGCCTTTCAAACGTGCTTTTATCTATTTGCCCTTACCGGTCTGGGACTCAGAACACAGACGGTCCTGTAAGCCATCGTTGGAGTGACAGCAGATCTATTCACGGTTCAATTTTGATGGCATGTTTGGAGAATTTCAAGAAGGACGGGTGTTCATAGCAAACTGGACTGGTCAAAGACTGGGGCAGATTTCTACGTGCCATGATTCCTCATGACAATGTGATACAACAAAGACAGATCCTAAAACAGGATGGCGTGGTGGCGGGTGACATTTTGAAGCGCGGCAAATGAACAGTTTGAAGTGGAGAATTGATCAGTCAACCTTGTCTTTCTATAGCATGAGGTAATAACCAAAAGCAGTCAGGGTAAAGAGCTGCTCTTGTTCTGAGACTCTATCAAAGAACACGTAGCCGGGTGAATGTCGCGCTTGTCACAGAGATCAGTAATCTAATTATTTCGAGTCAATTAATCTACATTACTGGGCATATTAATATGTTCCCCTGACAAATATGATATATGATACCAAGATAATTAAAACCTTCACTCTTACATATTAATTAAGCCTATTTTGGCTAACAACTAATTATTTGGCTATTTTCTTACAACAAAAAATGTTCCAAACTGCCCACAATAAACAACTTCTTCAACCAGATATTCCCTGTGCCATGTTCTCCAGTTAATAAAGGCTTACATAGCCTATGCTAACAGGAAAGAATGAGATTGTTCATGGATGTACTGTTCACTTACAGTACGGGCAGCCATAAACCTCCAGTCGCAGACCAATCCTTCCCTCATGGCTCCACCCCAGTGGGACCACACGGACATAGCGTGCTATGATGGCGTGTTGGAGGTCATGGCGAACCACACTCTCACTGTTGGAGTTGCCAGAAAATGCCTGTTCAAGGACAAAGAAACATAACATCAATCTTGAAGCCTAACATTATTTTTTTAAAGTAGATACTTTTTGATGATCACATCATGAATGTCTTCTAAACTGAATGCATGCAAATCTTCCTTTGAACCAGGAGTGGGCAAACTACGGCCTGCGGGCCAAATGCGGCCCGCCGGGTCCTTTGATTCAGCCCACAGGACCCTCCTAAGTCTATTGACACTCTAGAGCATCAAACGTGATTATCTCGCAAACCGTACCAGCTAGCAACTACAGCTTGGTACCGTTGGAAAGAAGAGAATCAGCCGCAAATAATGAGTGGTCTGTAGGTTAATCGGAGCCGGAGATATTCTTTCAAACCTTGGAAATCTAATCACAAGCACTTGTTTTGGTTGTGAGTTTACGTAGAAATGTGTGTTCTGCCACTAGTATGTGTGTGTTTAGGGGGTTATTTGATAACATTTCCTATATCCTATTTTTTTCATAGTATGCGGCCCTTCACTTGGTTTCAAAAACTCAATGTGGCCCTCAAGCTAAAATAATTGCCCACCCCTGCATTAAACACTCAGTTTAAAAAAAGAACTGTTATTCCAATTTTGTTTGAGGAATTTCCTTACCCATATGTTTCCGTCTTGTAGATATGGTCTCCAATTCTTTCCTGTATCACTGTACAAGAGTCTGTATTGTGTCGTCCAGTCTGAGCTGCTGTAGCGGCCTTGTGTGGCAATGGATGTGACCTGTTTCCTGGTACCCAGGTCCACCTGTAACCACTGGTAACGGTCAGCATCTACTGGTGACCATCCTCCAGCACCTAGGGATTGGCAAATATATGACACCAGCTCCAAAACACTGAATCAGTAACTACAACATACTAATGAATAATTTTATTTTACAAACTCAATTACAAAAAGTTGATGAGAGTATGGAAAACCCAAAATAGCACATTCCCTTTAAGAGCAGGCGCACATATTCTTTGGCGGATTGCTATTTTAACGGCGCATTGCTATTGATTTTCCTTTTTTACAAAATTTAAATAAAGATATGTCACAAAGACATACTTTCCAATGTTTTGGGCTCACTCTCACTGAATCCGGGGATATGAGTGCTTGGTGATATTTTTGCAACATAATTTAACATTATGCCGAGATTACTTTGCTTACCAGCTCTTCTGTCAAATAAGCTCTCTCTCCCGTTCTGCTGCTGGGACATTTGAGTAAGTGGCAACTACACAGGTCTCCTTAAATCCTCTAATATTTCTTCATTTATGTCATCAACACATCATTGATGCATGGAAATGTTGTGTAAAACACAACAAACCACAAAGAATGCTGTGACTATTTGAGGACTGTACTGTAAAGTGCTTCCTGTCCTATCCAAACACCTGAAGCACATTTTCCGTATGCAGAATGTTTGTTCAATGTTTGTGTGTGTTTTCAATTAAACAGCATTTCACTCACTGTTACTGGAATCATACTGTAAATGGTGTCATCATTCATGATTCCCCTCGAAAATGGCAGGAATGGCAGAGTTTGCCAGCATAAATGAGTCGTGGCTTGAGCCAGGGTAATTTGCAAAGACATGGGTGATTTTACTATTAGCATCGCAAATGACTTGTATGCTGATTGAATGGGTTCCCTTGCGTTTGATTTATATCAGTGTGAATAATTCAGCCTGTATAATTTGGGTAAATGTGTACACTAGATTTAGGCCTATTTTTCACATGTTAATGGACACCACAATGATTTCCCTCATGTGGTAATATGTTTCCTTGTGTCTGAATAGCGTGCCACTGGCTTTAGCCTAAGTTTTTCCTGGTCTATTGCGAAATTGTTTTCTGAAACTGCAAAATAGCAACAGGTAATGTTTGCGCCGACACACACCTCCTCTTTCGCTGAACCGCCCTGGGTGCAAGATGTTTTACTTTGTGAATTTAATTTATTTTTGGAAATATACACTCATACTTTGGGAGACCTTTGTCAGTTAACACCATTCGTCAATGCATTCACAGATGCAAGTTCAGGCTTTACTATGCAAAGCAGAAGACATACATCAACACCATCAAGAAGCGTTGCCGACTCTGTATTCGGTCTCATCTGAGATGACAGTAGCACAGTGTAATTGCATTTTGTGATCCGACAAGTCTACATTTCAAATAGTTTTTGGACAAAACCGCCGTTCTCCAGGCCAAATAGGAAAAGCACTATCCAAACTGTTATCAGCATCAGGTCCAAAAGCCAGCGTCTGTCATGGTATGGAGTGTGTCAGTGCACATGGCATGGATACATTTCACATCTGTGAGGGCTCCATTAATGTAGAAAGGTATGTACATGATAAAAAGATATCTATTTTGGAGCAACATATGCTGACGTTGTCTTTTCCAGCAGGACATCCCCACATTTTCCAGCAGGACAACGCCAAACCACATTCTGTTTGGATTACAAGCGCATGGTTGTGTAAGCAAAGAGTGCGGGCGCTAGCATGGCCTGCCTCCAATTGAGAATGTGGGGCGCATTATGAAGTGCAAAATGAGGCAACTAGGACATGCATAATGGATTAATGGGGAAAAAGTAATCTTGCTAAACTTAACCAACTGGTTACTTCATTTCCCAAATGCTTAATAAGTGTTAATAAAAGAATAGGTGATATTACACAGTGGTAAACAGTCGGCTCTCCAACAACTTTTAAAGATTTGAATGAGTGTATGTTTTCACAAATAAATTACCATTAATTCACAAAGTACAACATAACATAATGTGTTAACAACGTGTTTTCAATATAGTACTGCAGGGTGAATAGATTTTTTTGCGTTTTCAATACTGCCCAAAATTATTCGGATTTGGGGTTGTACAGAAAATACAAAAACAATATTCAGCTCTAACTCTTCCACAGAGAAATGTTAGTATCTTATGCGACAAACAATCCCAGTGAAGTGAATGAGACTGAAGATTCAAATAATCACCATAGAATAGTATTTTAAGCAAGGGCAAATGTGTGAATTTCATATCTGGGAGGGGACACATGTTGTATATTTTTATGCTATATGTTCTAATTATTGATGGAGACTACATTACCTGTTTCTAACATTGAGGGGGACATGTGCCCTTTTCCCCTCCAGTTCAAACATGCCTGTTTGTTTAGGAAGCTCAGAATACAAGCAGAGGGTTTAAGTTCATACCTCCTCTCCTATTGAGCTTTGCGTATCCAGCTCCATAACCCCCAGAGTACACGGAGGAGCTGGTGAAAGCTGCGTGGGAGAGGGGCGTGGCTAATGCTTCATCACATTTCCCTGGAGGCCACAAAACAGATTGGAAAAATTAGCAATATCTGAGAAAAGTAAGAAAGTACAGAGGTATTCATGAATTTATTACATTCTGTTTTCTTCCTTTACTTCGCATGATTTTATAGACAGAATTGTCTCACAGAAAACATTTTGTGGACAGATGAGCCCAAGGTCAATTAAATCTGTCAGTGTGTCCTTCTAACACTCACCTGTTTCAGTAGCAAGTCATTGGTGGTAATAATTGAAGGCAAAGTTCAATCAATTCAATTGCCGTATGTCTGTTGAATGAATACTTGCAAGGCCAAACAGCTATCTGACTGGTTGTTATAGAACACATCAATAGCGATTTATGGGTAGCTTAGCATCCATTTGAAAAACATACAAACATTTAGTCTGTCATGTATCTTGTAGACACATTTCACCATCACTGAAAGACACTAAATCTTGATGAATAACTTTCTGTACATCCGATCAGACTCCATAGAGGAACTTGTGTGGATGACTCAATCTTGCTGAGCTACAGACGTCAAGGGTTAGCTTTAATGACTGCATTTCAAAAAGGCAAATTCTCATTAACTAGATGTACCATGTTTAATTAGAGCTATGGAGGTCAGCATCGTTTCAAAAAGTCAATTTTCACTCTTGAAACTGTAGCCATCAGCAACAAACCATTTATGGACTTCAAGAAAAACTTTATAGACTTCAGGAAAGGTTATAGAATGCTTCCTCACCAAGAAGCGATCACATGCGGATTATTATGATGTCACTATCGTCTACCCGGCTTGATCTAGAGGGACTGTCATTAGAACTCCTTTGTTCAACAATTCCTGATGTTTGTTACAACAAACCACCTGCTTGGTAAATAATATGTAGGAAAAGGCCCACAATCCCCCTGTACAAAAACAATGTATGAAAGACACATTTGATTGCAGACATCTGACTCATGAAGAGCAGTGGTTCTCAACTGGTTTGGCCTCGGGACCGAATATTCATATTGCTACATTTGTTTTGCCATAATGCTATGAGGGGAAGAAACTGTATGAGTCCAGAAAATGAGTTTAATATGTGTAGCTCTACCGTATGCTTGAAGAATTTCTTCAGGGAATGACATGAATGAATGTACATGTTTCTTATTATCGATATACTGTACAGTATACACATATATACTGAATTCAGACACACCCACATTACTCTTCAGTCAGTCAATTAATCATCTCCCTACTTTCTGTAATGGAAATGAAGTTCAAATGTATGCAGATGACACAGTGATTTATGTGCATCCAAAGACCAGACAGCAAGTTATAAATGCATTTAATGCAGAAATGGACCCTGTTAGGAAGTGGCTCAATGAGCTCAGAGGAGTTTTAGTTGTTGAAAAGTGTTCTCCAGGCAGATCTGCCTCCTCAATGACTCATAAGTACACTTCAATGTGAAACAAACAGACAGTTTATTCTTCACAAGAAGCAACTGATGGCACTAATACTAGGAGTGTGTATAAGAGCAGAGTTCTAATATGAACCTAATGTCCCCATGTCATCAAAACCACTTGATTTCAAACTCAGATTTAAACTGAGTTATGATAGTGATTCTACATCTTTCTTGGACTACATCTTTAACATACTGCTTGACTAACTGTGTCTGTCTCACTGTACAGCAATAGAATCTATACATTCTGTCCACAAAATGGCTCAGGGTGCTCGATTGAAATCCCAACAGCCACCACAACTGTTACATACTCCGAAAACTGGGAACATCAGAGACATACATTGAGCTCCATAATTCATTGGACAGTGACCAGTGGTTGGCTGTATTTTGGTTCTGTACTCTAGCATCTTGAGTTTGAAAGGATACAATAACATTTAGGTTGATGTGCAGATTTTCCACTTTCATCTGAGGGTACATTCATACATATCAGATGAACCGTTTAGAAATCATAGAACCTTCTGTTTAAATTTTTCCCTGTTTTTCTCCCGTACCAATTTGTCTTGTCCAATTTCCCACTAATCCTGCCTTTTCGCCAGCTCCACAATTCTCTAGACAGATGCAGAATTGTGAAGGGCCCAATGTTGCAGAGCCAACCTTTGTTCAGATCTGACTTCCTAACAATTCTTCCCCCTTCACAGGGTCGTACGTTAATCTTGGTTGTTTGTGGATCGGTTCACCAAAGCCTGCCGCCTGCTTTCACTCCCCCAGGGTTCCCACAGCCCTGCAGACCACGGAAGCCCTATTCGCCCACATCTTCCGCCATTATGTCCCAGGTTTGGCTTTTATGGAGCGATTGGGGGTCGTGGTCCATCTGACCTCCGGGTACATGGGGGGGGACTAGGTAGAAAAGGTTTGATGATTTCTAAATGGTTCATCTGATATGTATGAATGTACACTCATATCAAAGCTGAAAGTCTACACTTTTACCTAATTGCCATTGTATCCACTAATACTGAAAGGGCTGGAATTAAGAATTTAAATAAAGGTCACTGTCCAATGAATTATGGAGCTCACTATAAATACAGGTAATACATTTAAGATACTATAAAATTTGGCTATCACCACCTTAGTGTTTTTGTCATACAAAACACCCCATAGCACAAGGTCTGCCATGACAGGTTCCAGTACAATTCACTGAAGTAAAAGCCGTTTTAATATTACATCTGTTTCTGTGAGAGTTCCTGATGTCTGGAACACAATGCCTTTAGATAGAGTTAACAGCACCACATGATGCGCTTTCACACAAAACATGAAGAAACAGCTGAAGGACATTCAGGTATGCAAACACAAACTCCAGTAATTAGCTGTGAATAGTTGCTTCTTATAATTCAATAAGCAAATTTTTTTAAATAGATGGCATTATTACAAAACATATATGACCTTGTACAATATACTATACAGTGTTGTATTATTCAATTGAATACAGTATTAACTGTATTGTATTCATTTAATATTGAAATGGAAGGAGTATCAGACGACTGCAAATCTACCAAGACCCGGCCGTCCCTCTAAACCTTCAGCTCATACAAGGAGAAGACTGATCAGAAATGCAGCCAAGAGGCCCATGATCACTCTGGATGAACTGCAGAGATCTACAGCTGAGGTGGGCGAGTCTGTCCATAGGACAACAATCAGTCGTATACTGCACAAATCTAGCCTTTATGGAAGAGTTGCAAGACGAAAGCCATTTCTGAAAGATATCCATAAAAAGTGTTGTTTAAAGTTTGCCACAAGCCACCTGGGAGACACACCAAACATGTGGAAGAAGGTGCTCTGGTCAGATGAAACCAAAATCGAACTTTTTGGCAACAATGCAAAACGTTATGTTTGGCGTAAAAGCAACACAGCTCATCACCCTGAACACACCATCCCCACTTTCAAACATGGTGGTGGCAGCATCATGGTTTGGGCCTGCTTCTCTTCAGCAGGGACAGGGAAGATGGCTAAAATTGATGGGAAGATGGATGGAGCCAAATACAGGACCATTCTGGAAGAAATTCTGATGGAGTCTGCAAAAGAACTGAAACTGGGACAGAGATTGGTCAACAAGACAATGATCCAAAACATAAAGCAAAATCTACAATAGAATGGTTCACAAATAAACATATCCAGGTGTTAGAATGGCCAAGTCAAAGTCCAGACCTGAATCCAATCGAGAATCTGTGGAAAGAACTGAAAACTGCTGTTCACAAATGCTCTCCATCCAACCTCACTGAGCTCGAGATGTTTTGCAAGAAGGAATGGGCAAATATTTCAGTCTCTCGATGTGCAAAACTGATAGAGACATACCGCAAGCGACTTACAGCTGTAATCGCAGCAAAAGGTGGCGCTACAAAGTATTAACTTAAGGGGGCTGAGTAATTTTGCATGCCCAATTTCTCAGTTCTTTATTTGTTAAAAAAGTTTGGAATATCCAATAAATTTCATTCCACTTCATGATTGTGTCCCACTTGTTGTTGATTCTTCACAAAAAATTACAGTTTCATATCTTTATCTTTGAAGCCTGAAATGTGGCAAAAGGTTGAAAAGTTCAAGGGGGCCGAATACTTTCCCAAGGGACTGTATATATATATTATACGTATATGTGCAATAGCATTCAAAGTTTTGATTCACCCCAGAATTTTCATGAAATTGATACCTTCATTCAAATGATCAGAAAATATAGTTTAAAACATGATAAATTACAAATGTGGCTTTCCCATTGTATTTTATTATATAATTGTAAATCAGTCATTTCCAACAGCGAAAGACATTTGCAACATTGGCAATCAATGTCCTGGATATACTTTAATAAGTTTTAATAAATGACAATGTTGCACAAATTTCTATCAAAAACATAACAATTTTGGAGGATTCCAAACTTTTGAACGAAGGTATTCACAGTGCTTCACTTTTTCCACATTTTTATTATGTTACACCCTTATTCCGTAATAGATTAAATTCATTATTTCCCTCAAAATTCTACAAACAATACCCCATAATGACAATCTGATATAAATGAAAGAAGTCTGGAACCACCAGGACTCTTCCTAGAGACGGCTGCCTGGCCAGACTGATCAGCGAAAAGGGCCTTAGTAAGGGAGGTGACCAAAACCCTATGGTCACACTGACAGAGCTGTAGCATTTCTCTGTGGAGAGAAGGGAACCTTCCAGAAGAACAACCATCTCTGCAACACTCCACTAATCAGGCCTATATGGTAGAGTGGCCAGACTGAAGCCACTCCTCAGTAAAATGCACACAAGAGCCTGCCTTGAGTTTGCCAGAAAGCACTTGAAGGACTTTTAGACTGTGAGAAACAAAATTCTCTGGTCTGATGAAACAAAGATTGAACTCTATGGCCTGAATGGCAAGCGTCATGTCTGGAGGAAACCAGGCACTGCTCATCACCTGGCCAATACCATCTTTTCAGTGAAGCATGGTGGTGACAGCATCATGCTGTAGGCATGTTTTTCAGCGGCAGGAACAGGGAGACTAGTCAGGATCGCATAAAAAGATGAATGCAGCAATGTATAGACACATCCTTTCTGAAAACCTGCTCCAGAGCACCCTGGACCTCAGACTGGGGTGAATGTTCATCTTCCAACAGGACAACAACCCTAAGCACACAGCCAAGATAACAAAGGAGAGGCTAAAGGACACCTCTGTGAATGTCCTTGAGTGGCGCAGCCAGAGCACAGACTTGAACAAGATTGAACATCTCTGGAGAGATCTAAAAATGGCTGTGCATTGACGCTCCCTATCCAACCTGATGGATCTTGAGAGGTCCTTCAAAGAAGATTGGGAGAAACTGCCCCAAAATAGGTGTGCCAAGCTTGTAGCATCATACCCAAAAATACTTGCTGCCAAATGTGTTTCAACAAATATTGAGCAGAGGCTGTGAATAAGTTTTGTATATAAAATATATTTGCTAAGATTTCAAACAGACGTCTTTCACATTGTCATTATGGGGTACTGTTTGTAGAAATTTGAAGGAAATAATTAATTTTATCGATTTCAAAATAAGGGTGTAACATAACAAAATGTGGATAAAGTGAAGTGCTGTGAATACTTTCCAGATGCACTGTATAAAAGTATAAAAATATTTCAAAACCTTTCGGCAACCCATATTTGCAAACATCTTGAGAAACCCTGGTAAGCAAAAATGTGAAATACATAATACTGAATTACATTGACTGTTACTTTGCCTTTATTCGCATCAATAAACATTCAACAGAAAATTGCTTCTTTCAATGTGTCTTCCTAGAGTGACAAAGAAGGAATGCTTTTTATTTGATGGATACGAAAAAGAAAAAACATGTACGTAATTTTATCTCTATTTTTTGACAGGTGGAGTGGAAATGTGCTAGGTCCTCTCAACACAATGAAGTATTCAGACACTTTCTAAAGTAAAAAACAACAACAATCAATTATTTGTGGATGAAAACTGTTCTCCTTTTTTTCTCTAAATAGCTTACTGCTGTTTGTGACACATTTTGTCAATTACCGTTAGAGAGTAGCACTTGAAAGTGGTATGAGCAACTTAATCAGAATACCGTCTGATATTACAGAGTCTTTTTCACGCCAGATTTGTCAACAGTTGGTTGTGTTAACTAGGTTTTGCTCATCATCTGGGGTGCAGATATTTTCCTGTGGAAACATGCACTCACTCATGCACTATTGCACATACAGAACCAGAAAAGCCCACGTGTGCAAACACCCGAGCTGAGTCCTGTATCGGGATCGTCTGTTGTAGGGAGATTGTCCCAGATGGTTGAACATAAAGCCATGGCTTGGGTGCTGACAGCTCATTTCTCAGACTGCTGTTCATCTACTGTAGCTGTGGGCTGTGCCTGCATCTCCCTGTCTCAGAGGTAGACAGGCCCACATTATTGATTTGGCAGCAGAACCTGAGTGCAGTCTCCTGTCATAGCCTAATTTCTGCTAAGAGCACAATGAAGGCCTTCAATATCACCTCGCCTTTTCATGTCTGATCTTATGGCAACACACATTTTCCCTAAAAATACACAGATCAGCCATAACATTATGACCACATTATGCCTGATATTGTGTAGGTTCCCCTTTTGCCACCAAAACAACAGCCACATAAGCAACAAACTGTGATGCACTGTGTTTTTTGTCACCTATCAGAACCAGCATTAACTTTTTCAGCAGTTTGAGCTATAGAAGCTCCTCTGTTGGATCGGACCACATGGGACAGTTGTACCTCCCACGTGCATCAATAACCCTTGGCTGCCCATGACCCTGTCACCGGTTCATCGTTTATCCTTCTGACAGGGTGATGGGCAGCAAGGGCTCATTGTTGCACGTGGGGTGCGAAGGCTGGCCCGTGTTTGTTCGATCCAACAGACGAGCTACTGTAGCTCAAACTGCTGAAAAAGATGTCTGGTTCTGCTAGGTGTCAGAAGAACACACAGTGCATCACACAGTTTGTTGCTTTTGGGGCTGCTGTTTCAGTGCCAAAAGGAGACCTACACAATATTAGGCAGGTGGTCATAATGTTATGGAGGATCAGTGTTGAAAGCATCATGTTAGGAGCCGTGAGTCTATAAAGTAGCACAGCACTGACAAATATTGTCTTTACAAGAAAACAATTGAATTGAGCAAGATAATTAGAGAGGAGCTAATGTCGCAAAATGGCCGCTGGTTATCCATACTTCGGTACCTATTACAGATTGCTAATGTCTTGTCTAACAGTGCATGAGCTGCACAGAGGTATTTTAGTGGAGAATAGGCAGTTTGTTCTATTTACATCACATGGAACTAGGCCTTCATTACCATATCTATTCCCAAAGAAGCATTAGTGTCTGGAAAAGACGTAGCTTATTGAGCAGTGTTGTTGTGGTGACTTGACTACTACCACACATCCACTTGCCAGATAAGCCGTGTCCACTTTCTGTCATCCAGGTAAGCCTAAGGCCCATGGTCAGTCCTTCCTCCATTTTCTAAAGCAATTTAAACTTGTAGGTTATCTAAATATTCGAGAAAATGTCAGTGGGGATTGGCTAATGAATTGGCCCCAGCACCTGAAGCACCTTTCATGTCTTGATACCTCATGTCTCCTACTCGCACCAAGGTCAGTGACATAATGGCAGAGTGGCTATTATGCCGAAAAGTGTGGCATGTAAATCAGGCTGCTTGTTGGCCTCAAACCGGAACAAATAAGTAATGGATTTGATTAAATCTGCCAGGGTGAGGACTCTGGTTTTCTGGGCCTTATTAGCGCAGCCTGAGCCTCGGCTGGATCTGAGCTGTTGTTGAAGCATGGCTGGAGCTTAAACTAATGGAATGGCATCTTTTGTCACCTCCAATGTAAAGTACAGGTTTAATGATATGGAACAATTCTGCATTAAGTAAGGGCTGTCTTCATTGGACTTGTTTGGATTTTCCTGAGAACCACATAGGGGTGGAATATTGATGTATTGTAGGGATATGGAAGAATTAATTGGACTTTAATATTTGTAACCCACAGAAGACAATCTACAAATGTGTACAATGATGCGCAAATATTTCACTATCTGCAAATGTGTATTTTTACATTTGTGATGTGTAAAATCATATCCACAAAAATACAGGGTGATGTGTACAACACAAAACTGTTTTACACATTTGCAGATTACTTCCTG
>JACXGM010000492.1:0-39615 GCA_016801145.1 Umbra pygmaea
CATGGATCAAACCATCCAATGAAAACAGCATTTTTTCCCAAAAATAAAACACTCAAAATACACTGTTTCAAATTATTATGCACAACAGAGTTTGAAAACATTTAATAGGTTGTAAAGAACTGAAAATTGTGATTTGTTGAATTTGCAGCATTCGGAGGTCATATTTAATGACATCAAAAGCCATTTCGATCAAACACAACTTAACAGGGCAGGTTACATATTAACATAGAACCCCTTCTTTGATATCACCTTCACAATTATTGCATCCATTGAACTTGTGAGTTTATGGAGTTTCTGCTTGAATTTCTTTGGATAAAATATCCTCCCAGAGCTGAGTTTTGAAGCGAACTGCCTTCCACCCTCATAGATCTTTTGCTTGAGGATGCTCCAAAGGTTCTCAATAGGGTTGAGGTCAGGGGAGGATGAGGGCCACACCATCTCCTTTTGTCTGGCAGTAACTTTCCTCATTATGCCTTTGTCTGCACAAACCCATCTGTGCTCTGAATCAGCCACAATTCCTTTCACAGTACGATGATCATGCAATTAGTGAAATATCTCATGTTTTCATACCTTGTCCAAGGCATTGCACTATTTAATGCTTTCCCACAGCAGAGATCTTTTTTCTTTCCCATCTTGCTTAAAACCTGTGGCCTGCTTAATAATGTGGAACATCCTTCTTAAGTAGTTTTCCTTTAGATCACTTGGCAAACTAATTATCACAGGTGTCTGAGATTGATTTCAGTGATCTAAAGAGCCCAGAGACACAAAACTATCCATAAGTTTGATTGAAAAAACAAAATATTTAAAGTTTCTGACACTTATTTCCAATTTGCATAATAATTTGAAAGGCGGTGTATGTGGGAAGAATTACACTTAATTCAATTATTACACTTAATTACAATTAAGGTGAAAAGGCGTCCCGACCTGCATTCAAGAGTCCCACGAGAATGACAAGCGTGACACTGTCCCTGTGTCCTGTGTTGTGTAGTGTTCGTCCTTTGATGTATGTCTTGTTTTATTTCCTGTGTTTTTCCCTGTTTGTGTATGTCCTATGGTTTCCTGCTTCCTGAAACTTGGAAATCCCGACATCCTGAGTCTCTATGAACATACCCCAAAGCCCAGATTCCACAGACACCAGCACTTCCCCACTTCCTATGTCACATGTAGGCATAACTCAAACCCTGGTCCAAATCACCTGTATTCTGTTCACCTGTGTCATGTTATGTTTGTTTTTAGTCCTGTCTGTTTGTCTTGTTTGCTGTGAGGTATTGTAAGTACAGTTCTTCTTACTGAGCGTGTCATTCTATTAATGATTCCGGTCTGACCCAGTTTTGTTTGTCTCACGTGTTTTTGCCTTTTGGATTGTCCCTGTGTGCCTTTGCTAGTAACCTGCTCTGTGTACTGAACCCAGCCTGTCTGACTACCTGATCTGTGTATTGATCCCTGCCCGTCTGATTACCTGTTTCTGTGACATATCTTCAGTACAAAGTAAACTGTATTGGTTTTACATACTTGCCTGGACTTGGCTCTTTACAACAAAACAAAATAATTGTGTCCAACTACTTACCCATCTTACCTGAGGAGCAATATACAAATTTTCACTAACCTTTTAACGCCCCAGCGGGCATAGTCAGTAGTGCTGTGACCAGGATTCAAACCGTGGCCACTACAACTAAAGTAAAATCTTTAAAACTGAGATTTTTGGATGGTCTGCATTTTGAAAATACTGACTTTTTAAAGCTCATGCAACATCTGCTCTCAGGCAATTCACATTTGTACATCCAGGGGCGGACTGGCCATCGGGAGGATCGGGAGTTTTCCCGAACGGCCGGTCCATTCCGGGCCAAACGGGCCGTCACATTTTACTTTGACGGCCGGTCAAACGTATTAAAAAAAGTGACAGCAGTAGGCTGAAATGGACAGGCTGTTGCATCCGCAAAACTGCGCTCTGGCCTGGCCGTCAAGTAGAGAGAGAGTTCCTCTATATTCAAATGAGGAGAAACCCAGAGTGAATGTTTGACGACTGCGGGGAGCGACAGATGCAGCGCACGCGCACACGCGCACCCCCCCACCACTGCCGGCCGCTCCATCTAAAGTCCCGGGCCGAATTTTTTCCCAGTCCATCCCTGAGTACATCTATTAATGATCTCAGGAATTGTTTGCACACGTTTGTAATTTTGCATGATTGTTAAATGAGACCCCTCGATTCCATTGAGAATCCTGTATTCTTGTTAAACAATGGTTTATATTTTATAATACAGTCAATACTTGAAAAATTTGTTTAATTGGAAGTGTTGACTATCTTATTGCATTATGCAGTTTTCATCTATCAGACCTAAAAACTTGACCTTTAATCCATTTTTATAAGGATTGTTACTGACACACCCCTGTCCTCATTATAGACTATGGTTATTTGCTTCCTAACAGTGAACTAAAGCAACATTTTGGTCATAATTGTGGAAGACAATTTCAGGCTCTGACATGGCTTTGATTGTTAAATGATGTATGGTCATCGTAGATGTCACATTTTTGAGGTGTAGTGGAAGAGAGGGAGACCCAAGTGTCATGTTATTCAAAAACAACAAAGGTTCGTACAACAACGTATTCAGTCACTGTCTTTATTTGGCAACTCTGTGCAGCAGCAAGCGGCCATTGTGCTCAAACATAACCTCACATAACATTCCCCCCGCCCCAATACAGACGTCACCTCCTGTTACTCCAAAACTATTGCACTATTATTTCATAATACCACACCAAGCAGATGGATGATGGTTGTATTTTAATATAGAATGTCCAGGATCGTACAGATGTAGATGAAAATAGGACAGGTAGCGAGCGCTATAGATGTACAGGCTGAGTGCACTACAACTATACTAAACTTCTGTGTTCTATAGCGACACAGACGCTAACTCTATACACGAGAGAGTACTCCTAAACTCACGTCATACATACATGGTAAATACACACATACCGTACGTCTTTTCCTGGACACAGCAAATAATACTCCTCAAGCGTGAAGTGAAATACATCAATAATGACCAACAACCTTTCTCTGGTTTGGCACAGAATATATAGTACTGACTGACTGACTAATTGAAACACAGCTGCATGTCATTAACAATCAGATCTACAAGACACCAGCACAACCTAACCTAAACCCTATCTGGAGCAGATGCCCAAATCAGAGAGAGGCTGTCACAACTTAAAGGGACATAACACAGAATATAAGGCAGAACTGAAACACTATGCAAAGCACTGAAGGAAACACAAGAAGAACCAAAAAACTAAACAATATACACATTAAATAACCAAAATACTTAAAGGGGCTATATGTAAAATGGACAGCCAGCATTAAAAAATGGGTACTACAGTTCAAATTCAAAATACCTGAGTTTTATCCCTCCGCCTCCTCCTCCCCAGAATCGAAACTAACGTGACGAACAAGGTCAGCGCAATCATGACAAGCGAACCGTGTTTTACTACGTCTATGGTCTATGGACACACATTTCCATGGATTTCAACACCGACCTACCTGTGTCATCTGGATACACCGTCATTTTGGTGATTGTCGACCGTTTTTCCAAAATGCGTCGCTTAATTCCCCTGCCTTAGTTGCCTACAGCTCTAGAAATGGCAAAATGCATTTTTTCAACAGGTGTTTCACCTCTACGGGCTACCAGAGGACATCATATCGGACAGGGGGGACCAATTTGTGTCTATGGAGGGCCTTCTGCGATCGCCTTGGTATCTCCGTCAGCCTCTCCTCCGGGTACAACATGCAATCAAATGGGCACACTGAGAGGCTCAACCAGGACATCGGGAAATTCCTTCGCCAGCAGTCCGCAACCCAACGACTGGAGTAGGTACTTACCATGGGTTGAGTACGCACAGAGGTCCTTGATTCACTCCTCTTCCAGACTCACCCCTTTTCAGTGCATTTTAGGTTTCCAGCCACCTCTGTTTCCCTGGGACACAGAACCCAGTCCTGTTGAGTCTGTTGAAGATTGGTTCAACCGCAGTTCCCAGGTATGGGATGCCGCCCATCAGTACCTACATCTGGCCTCCAGATGTCAGAAGAAACAGGCAAACCGGAGACAAGGTCCTACCCCCCATTTTTCATCCAGGACAGAGGGTTTGGCTGTCCACCCGGGACCTTCAACTAACTTCTACCTGCAAGAAATTGACACCCAGGTACATTGGTCCATATAAGGATTTGAAAAGGATTAACCCTGTCGCTTACCACCTGCAGTTGCCACGTCATCTTTGTCTGTCTTCATCCTTCCACGTGTCTCTCCTCAAGCCTGTCAAGGTACAGACGTCTGCCTCCTCCTATGGCTGGGATTCTGCCACCTGTCATGGACATCGTGGGGGACCCAGTGTATGCATAAAGGACCTCCTGGATTCCCAAAAATGGGCTGATTGGATCCACTACCTTGTTGAATGGGAGGGTTACAGTCCGAAGGAGCATTCTTGGGTTCCGGCACGTGACATCCTGGACCCCGCCTTGGTGGCCGACTTCCATCACCGGCATTCGGACCGTCCTGCTCTACGGGCTCGTGGTAGGGCTCCCCTTCATCTTCCTAGGGCGTCTGGAGTCACGATCTCTGTAAGATCCTCCCGAGCCGGTTTCGTCACATCACTGTTTTCAATACAAGATCCAGGTATGTCACAAGATTCCAACTCACATGAACCCAGAACCAGTCACCGAGCGAGCAGATCAGAAGGTCCCCAGTCACATGAACACAGCACTCCCTACAGATCACAATTACCAGAATACTGAACACCTGCACTCCCTTCATCAACACTATACAACCTCCAAATGTCCTGTTGCGTACTTGCAAGGTATTATTCTATTTTGATCTACTAATCGTTTTGTATTCTCTCTGGACTAGGATTGTGTTCCTGATATTAGAACTGCTCGACTAAGATTTTTGGATTCTGCCTGCCTGTACTTCTGCCAATGTTACTGACCCTTTCTGCCCCTGTTTCTGCCTTTTGGATTCTGCCCGGCTGATCTTCTGATTTGCAAGTATACCTGTGTACCGAATCCCTCTGCCTGCCTGACTTCTCTGTCCCTTGGATTTGCCCTATTCTCTGACCTCCCGGATACCAAACCCTCCTGCCTGTCACCTGGATATTATCTGCCCACTGGACTCTATACCTCTGCTCTACCATTACTGTCTAATAACAGTCAGTTTTTGCTTATTTGTATATACCTAAACTGTTAATTAAAAACCCATAACCATTCCTGGTAGTCTGACTTATTACAGACATGTTCTATATTTAAACCTGCACTATGTAGCTTTTTCAAAAACTACAAAAAAATCCTAAAACAATGTTTTAGCACTAGTAAACGTTAGAAACAAAAACATTGGATTGAGATAATGTGAATTTGAACTGAATGCTGATCCTCCGGTGATAGATTTTCTGTATGCGCAGCAGACTTTGTTGTGACGTAAAAAATACATGTATTTTTAAACAAGATATTAATTTAAACTACAGTCACTTGTTTAATTATAGACGTCTAAAACCATTGAATTATTACAGCAGACTGAGACCATGGGAATTCAATAGGAGGCTAAAGGAGGCTAATTGGCAACACTTTATTTGGATAGTCTATCTGTAGATGCTTTACAGACTATTAGACTATCAATAATGGTCTACATACTATCAATAACGATTCAGTTAACCATCTACTAAACCTAACCCTAAATTAAACCCCATCCTACCTCTAAACTTAACCTTTTCCCTTACTCTTAAGCTAGCTCTAATTCTAAACCTAATCCTAAACTTAACCTTAGCAAGCATTCACTACGCTTTTTAATGAGTTGTTATATTATAAATATCTGTAGATCTACAAATACTTGTTTTGACTATCCAAATAAAGTGAAACCAAACATTTTAACAAAGCTAGTGGCTCAGCAGTCTTCGTTTTTGAAGTTAAGAAAATGTATTTTAGAGACAAGATGGTAATGCCTAATTTGTTTAGTACAACAGTACCTGTGCTATTCAGTAAGATCTCTCCCAGAATTAGCAAATTGATATGTCAAGTTTATTCCATACATTTATTCCTACGTGAGCTGAACTGTGACCTTGGAAAGAGGTTTTTCGGTCATTCATTCAGATTAAAGAGCAAGACTTACAGCTGGCAGTGCAAACTAAAATCAAACACATTTTGCAGCTCGTGTAGCATGGACTTTGTGGTTTAACTGGTCGAGTCTGTTTTCCGAAGATGGCACCTGGCTGTATACGCGAACGGTACTGCCTTTTAAACTATCTTTTTGATAAACTGTCTGTACATTGGCAAAGTTCTCAATACTTCGGTTTGCATGTAGGGACCCTCATTATGCTACCGTGGAAGTGCGGTGCTATTTTGAGCCTTGTTAGTGGTATAAAATAGCGATTTATTTTTACTTCATCCATGCCCTCACAACTAGCGTTGTAAGGTAATTATCAGTTCGCAATAAAACTGGGCACATTCGATTAGCATGAAAACATATTCCAGAGATAGACTCAGTAACAATGTGTTATTAACCCCTAGGTTCATTTTGCGCCGGAGTTGTCCTTTAAAAAAATGGAATTTAAAATGAAGCAAACAGTTGTTCATTGTGACATTCATTGCTTAATGTGAAACATTACTACGACACTGAATGAAATGTGTAGTATAAGGGGCCTCTGTACCTCATGGCCTACTACTCTGCCCTTCACATGACCTATCCTATGTCTATTGCCACACTTTTGTCTGTTGCAAACCAATGGGCTGGGAGATGACATCCACGAGCAGAATGCAACCCATTCATATTGAAAAGCCTTTTCTGACTGGCAAGCATTCATCAATAAGAGTGCATTGTTACTAGTAATTATACTATAAGCCACAGTGATCTTTATGCCTAGGCCATCTTTATGTAGTGCAACAATTCATTTTTTCAGATCCTCAGAAAGTTGTTTGCCATGAGGTGACATGTTGAACTTCCTGGTCTTGGCAATCTTCTAATAGCCTAGGCCATCTTTATGTAGTGCAACAATTCATTTTTTCAGATCCTCAGAAAGTTGTTTGCCATGAGGTGACATGTTGAACTTCCTGTGACCAGTATGAGGGAGTGAGAGCAATAACACCAAATTTAACACACAAGGTCTCAGGTGTGAATGGGAACAGGTAACACTAAAGAGTCACAGGACACTGGGGAGGGAAAATGGCTAATTGGGCCCAATTTGGACACTTTCACTTAGGGATGTACTCACTTTTGTTGCCAGCAGTTTAGACCTTAACGGCTGTGTGTGGAGCAAATTTACACTGTTATACAAGCTGTACACTCAGTACTTTACATTCTAGAAAAAATGTTATTTCTTCAGTGTTGTCACATGCATGTTATAAGCAAATATATACAAAATGTGAGGGGTGTACTCACTTTTATGAGATGCTGTATGTGAGTATATGATCTACTGTATATTGTTGTTAGTCCTTTTTTAACTTTATTGTACTTAGCATTACATGTCTGTCCACAGTTTGTTTACAGTTTTTTTCCAATTGCTAACACACAAAATGCATAATTTCGCTCATTGTGTCAAAACCCAACACACAAGAATGCTTTACACAACACTTTAAGATTAACATTGAACTGCCATGTCAAAACTGCATTCTGCAATCAAAACTTAACACTCTGACTTCAAAAGGCCCTCTTCAGATTGATAGTTAACACACATGCACATGAACAATAAACAGTCAAACAGACACAACACACTGGTCAACTTTACTCAAGACACTTCTGTCATTTGTAGTTTTTAAACCGTTTTTATTCCCGAAACCAAGCCTCAGTGATACATTGTACAGGTAGTAAAACAAATCCCATTACAAGTCAGGGATCACTCCGTTGATTGGGATCGGGCCACGTCACCTCGTCCACATCACAGGCGATGTTCTCCCTTGCCAGGCAACGGGAAAATATCGCCGGGCGCAGCGTATCCACCCGTGGATCGAGCCCACCTCGATGTCTCCGCATGCCTCCTCCATTGCGCGCAGGAGCGGCACGCGTGCATATGTACAGGGTCATAGATCTTCCACCGCAATGCCGAAAATAATTCCCCTATCAGGTTGAGAACCGGGAAATAAGGGGGCAGGTACAGCACCATGAAATGGTCGTGGTTGGCGAATTAGTCCCGGACCAGAGCCCAGTGGAAACTGACATTATCCCAGATTACAACAAACATGGGCTGCCCTGGTTGGTCCTATGTGATGTAATGCATGCAGAAATGTCAGTATGTGTGCAGTGTTGTAGGGACCTAGGGTGGTATGGTGATGGAGGACCCCCTGACCACTAATGGCTGCACACATTGTGATGTTGCCCCCGCACTGCCCGGCGACATTCTTGATGGCCCTTCGGCCAATGATGTTTCAGTCCCGATGTCTGGTTTTTACCAGAGTCTCTTCCTCTATCTCCTCTCCCTCTTCCCTCCCCGTCTCTTCCTCGTTCTCCACTCCCTCTTCCCGTCTCTTCCTCATCTTCTCCTTCGCCTTGGTCCTTCAGCCTCCATATTCACGATTGTCTCACGACAGGTGCTCATACCTGAATTATATATAGTGACTGATTGGTGTTAAGTTACAGGTTAAGTGTTTTACGATGTGTGCGGGAGTGTTGCTAATGTCATGTGTGTTTTAACTATTGAATGGACGTGCTGACTGCAGAGTGTTTCATCATTGGCCAAAGTGTGTAACACATGCACGATGTGTGTAGTGTTTTGCACCGTGTGTCACAGAATTATGTACGGTGCCATGCCGAAATTGTGTTTATTCATTTGGTGCCTGAGTGTACTAAATGCATGCAAACGTTACGGTTTCGACGCTTTATTATAAGCATTCACATTTAGAGTTTTAGCAATTGGGAAAAACTGTCTTTTCTCATGTACTCAATAAAAATGTATAGTTTATCTAGTTGGATGCCAATTATTTGATATTTGACATTATATTGTTATTTATCCAGACACTAGTAAGTGATTATTTTCTCCAGTGAGACTGGGCTATTCAGACAAATAACATCACTTAAATGTATAGGCCAGTTTGAATATTTAAATACATATTGAAACACAATGTTTCAAATCTGTAACACAATGACTAGCTAAGTGCCAATCAATGTAGGTCTGGGCGAGGTGAGATTGGTGTCACCTTTCTATAAAAATGATGCACGCTTTGTGAGGGTGTGCGCAATACTGATATTTTTCGACACAAAACAAGGTTTCTATGAGTTTAAGGCGGGTGCACGTTAATCGCGGGTGCACACTTTATGCGGTAAATGCTTTATGCACTAAAATATGGTACATTTTGTTGTTGTGCTCAAAGTTGACCTCTAGGCAGCCAACAATTTGACATTAAAATCCCATGATTGTTTGGGGAATGAAGGCGGAGCAGACAAATATAGCAGGGTGCGACCTACAGTAGGTCGTACATATTTTTATTAGAAACAGCAACAATAGAGTGAAGAATGGGCTGTCAAAGGAGGTCACATGTTCTATGGAATCTCCATTTTGCAGAGGAAATGAATAATATGAGACATCAGCTATCCCTTTACAATTAGCCCAAGGTCCCCCACTTTGGCTAATAAAGAACAAGAACTTTGCCAACTAATTCAGTCAGAAAATAGTTTGCACCCCTTGAACCGTTTTATAAATGACTTGGAGGAAAGTAATCACAGAAAATCCAGGGGCCACAAATCCCAAAGACCATGGATGACATATTAATTAGTTTGGTTCCAGTCTACATGAGAATACAAAGTACATGCAGCAATGTGATGAGAGATTAGGCCAATGATAACGGCTAGCTAGCATGATTTGCTCCAGGAGATAGAAAGGCTTGTGTTGGGGAATGGCATGGGTGAAGACACAGACAGCAAGCAGTAGAAATGTCTCCTTCGTGACCTGTGACAGACAATGTTCATTAAACCAAATTATACTTGTCATAATAAGTGTGTGTGGTGTGTATTTTTATGTTTGTATGAATGCTTGCCTATTTTGTGTGTGTGTGTGTGTGTGTGTGTGTGTGTGTGTGTGTGTGTGTGTGTGTGTGTGTGTATGTGTTTGTGTGTGAGAGAGCATTCAGGCATCTGTGTGTATAGACACTAGCAGGCTGCTGGTGCTTGGTAGAACATGATGTGATGAATGAGAGGAAGTCGTGTCCTTTCACTGAGGCTAGTGCCAGGCAGAACGAGTGGCCCTGTCAACAGTCCCTAATCGCCGGCGACAGGCCTTATTAGAGAGGAGCGGTGCAGGGACACAGGCGGAAATGTCCGGCCCCTCACCGGATCTCTCCTCTAAGTGGGAATTATCACTCTCCCTGTGTTAGATAATGAGGATACAGCATGGTGAAGAAGACAGTCAAAGCCTTTCTTCTTTCTCTCAGTCTGACAGCAGCTCAGGTCATTAGCTGGAACTGGTACGCCAATAAAGGGAGATTTTTGGACCAATTTATTGTTGCTATTGGCTTCTCAATATTGTTTCCTGGAGAAGGAACAGCAGTCACATCTTTGTTATAATATGAAACATAAGGTTACAAAAAGTTGATCACCATCAGTGTGAGCATGAAATATGTCTGTTAATTTTTGTTTGATAAATGCCACCTCAATCTTACAAAAACAATCTCTTTGACAAGTAAAATGTGTTTTTCTATTCATTGTGGTAATTTACTGAATGATGGGTGAGTCCAGACCATGACACTTATCTATTACATATTTGTTTGTGTATTGTCCTCAAAGGGCATTTCATGATTTAATCTAGACGTTAATGACCAAAAAGTCCAGTGTGTGAGTAAATATGTACAATCATCACTACAGTATATGGCTTCTAAATCCCAGATGATTTAAGTGGTTATAATTATGGTTTTAAAAAGGCTCAAGGATTTACAGCTCACATGATTATTAAGGCTTTCTGAGTATTCATAATGGATTAACACGGACAGATGATTGCCAGGAATGTACAAAAATACCTAATAGGGACAAATGTATTTGTTTAGGCTATTCATCAGAAAAACATGCTAACTTATTCTATGACTAGCCTACGTGTTGAAAAGGGAATACTCTACTGTTTGAGCCTACATTGTACAAAATAAATAATAAATTCCTACAACTTATTTTCAAGGTGAACAAAATATACTGATTGAGTTACTTGCTACCAAGGAGCACAGTGCCACACAAGAATCCCAGACAGAGATAAATCAGTTTCTCCGATTTCCATGGCATGCCGTGCCCAAACCTCTGGGAGTGATGGGGGAGTGTGAGCATGCCAAACTGACCAGCCTGCAGCTGGGACTTAGAGACCTGGCACAGGGCCACTCACCCCCCCCCCCAGAAATCGCATAATACAAGGAAATAAGGGGGTGTATTCACTGCACTGCTGGTGATAAGCTCTACCAAAGAAACAGCTGGGAAATGTGAACGATTAAAACTGTATTGCAATGCTCGAGGACATACAAACAAGTATGTCATTTTTACTTCTCTGACCATAAAAGATAATATGATTAACTAGTCTAGATGAATGATTCCATGTATTGATATTAAATTATTTTATTAATTAATTAATTAATTAAAAATAAAAAAATAAAAAATGATGGGCAAGGCTGACATTTTGAAATCCTTTTAAACTTGGGTCAAAAACATTTTATGACCAAAACAAATTAATTTTATATATGCCATAATATATATTATATATACAGTGACTTGCGAAAGAATTCGGCCCCCTTGAACTTTTCGACCTTTTGCCACATTTCAGGCTTCAAACATAAAGATATGAAACTGTAATTTTTTGTGAACAATCAACAACAAGTGGGACACAATCATGAAGTGGAACGAAATTCATTGGATATTTCAAACGTTTTTAACAAATAAAAAACTGAAAAATTGGGCGTGCAAAATTAAGTTAATACTTTGTAGTGCCACATTTTGCTGCGATTACAGCTGTAAGTCGCTTGGGGTATGTCTCTATCAGTTTTGCACATCAAAAGACTGACATTTTTGCCCATTCCTCCTTGCGAAACAGCTCGATCTCAGTGAGGTTGGATGGAGAGCGTTTGTGAACAGCAGTTTTCAGTTCTTTCCACAGATTCTGGATTGGATTCAGGTCTTGACTTTGACTTGGCCATTCTAACACTTGGATATGTGTATTTGTGAAACATTCCATTGTAGATTTTGCTTTATGTTTTGGATCATTGTCTTGTTGGAAGACAAATCTCCGTCCCTGTCTCAGGTCTTTTGCAGACATTCTTCCAGAATGGTCCTGTATTTGGCTCCATCCATCTTCCCATCAATTTTAGCCATCCTCCCTGTCCCGGCTGAAGAAAAGCAGGCCTAAACCATGATGCTGCCACCACCATGTTTGACAGTGGGGATGGTGTGTTCAGGGTGATGAGCTGTGTTGCTTTTACGCCAAACATAACATTTTGCATTGTTGCCAAAAAGTTCAATTTTGGTTTCATCTGACCAGAGCACCTTCTTCCACATGTTTGGTGTGTCTCCCAGGTGGCTTGTGGGAAACTTTAAATGACAATTTTTATGGATATCTTTCAGAAATGGCTTTCTTCTTGGCACTCTTCCATAAAAGCCAGATTTGTGCAGTATATGACTGATTGTTGTCCTATGGACAGACTCGCCCACCTCAGCTGTAGATCTCTGCAGTTCATCCAGAGTGATCATGGGCCTCTTGGCTGCATCTCTGATCAGTCTTATCCTTGTATGAGCTGAAAGTTTAGAGGGACGGCCGGGTCTTGGTAGATTTACAGTGGTCTGATACTCCTTCCATTTCAATATTATCGCTTTCACAGTGCTCTTTGGGATGTATAAAGCTTGGGAAATCTTTCTGTATCCAAATCCGGCTTTGAACTTCTCCACAACAGTATCTTGGACCTGTCTGGTGTGTTCCTTGTTCTTCATGATGCTCTCTTTGCTTTCAACGGACCTCTGAGTCTATGACAGAGCAGGTGCATTTATAGGGAGACTTGATTACACACAGGTGGATTCTATTTATCATCATTAGTCATTTAGGTCAACATTCGATCATTCAGAGATCCTCACTGAACTTCTGGAGAGAGTTTGCTGCACTGAAAGTAAAGGGGCTGAATGATTTTGTTCGCCCAATATGTCAGTTTTTTATTTGTTAAAAAAGTTTGAAATATTCAATAAATTGTGTGTCCCACTTGTTGTTGTTTCTTCATAAAAAATTACAGTTTTATATCTCTATGTTTGAAGCCTGAAACGTGGAAAAAGGTCGAAATGTTCAAGGGGGCCGAATACTTTCGCAATGCACTGTATATACAGTTGTATGCAAAGGTTTATGCACCCCTGACAATTTCCATGATTTTCATTTTTACATAATTGGGTGTTTGGATCAGCAATTTCATTTTGATCTATCAAATACCGTTAACTGAAGGACAAAGTCATATTTAAGTAGTAAAATGAGGTTCACTGGATTAACAGAAAATGTGCAATATGCATCAAAACGAAATTAGACGGGTCCATGTATTTGGGAACCCCAGCTGAAATATCAGCCTCTTGACGCTTCCTATAGCCTGTAATGAGTGTCTGGATTTTGGATGAAGTTAATAAGGACCATTCCTCCTTGCAAAACATCATGAACAACCAGCTTCAAATCACCCCACAGATTTTCAATGGTATTCTGGGTCTGGGGACTGGGATGGCCATTCCAGAACATTGCACTTGTTCCTCTGCATAAATGCCAGAGTAGATTTTGAGCAGTGGTTTGAGTCGTTGTCTTTTCGAAATATCCAGCCCTGGGATAACTTCAACTTTGTGAATGATTCCTCTACATTATTCTCAAGTATTTGCTGATATTGAGTGGAATCCATGCAGCCCTCAACTTTAACAAGATTCCCAGTACCGGCACTGGCCACACAGCCCCATAGCATGATGGAAACTCCACCAAATTTTACTGGGGGAGCAAGTGTTTGTCTTGGAGTGCTGTGTTCTTTTGCCACCATGCGTAACGTCTCTTGTTATGACCAAATAACTCCAACATTGTTTCATCAGTCCACAGCACCTTCTTCCAAAATGAAGCTGTCCAAATGTGCATTTGTATACCTCAAGCGACTCAAGAAAAGGCTTCTTCTGCATTACTCTCCCGTACAGCTTCTCCTTGTGCAAAATGTGCTGAACTGTTGAATGATGCACAGTGACAACATCTGTAGCAAGATGATGTTGTAGGTCTTGGGCTGTGGTCTGTTTTTGACCATTCTCACCATCTTTTGCCTTTGCCTCTCCAATATTTTACTTGGCCTTCCACTTCTGGCCTTAATAAGAACTTTGCCTGTGGTCTTCCATTTCCTCCCTATGTACCTCACAGTGCACACTGACAGCTTAAATCTTTGCGGTAGCTTTTTGTAGCCTTCCCCTAAACCATAATGTTGAACAATCTTTGTTTTCAGGTCATTTGAGAGTTGTTTTGAGGCCCCCATGTTGCCACTCTTCAGAGAGTCAAAGAAAACAACAACTTGCAATTGGCCACCTTTAATACCTTTTCTCATGATTGGATGCACCTGTCTATGAAGTTCAAGGATTCATGAGCTCACCAAACCAATTGTGTGTTCCAGTTAATCAGTGCTAGGTAGTTACAGGCATTCAAATCAACAAAATGACAAGGGTGTCTAAATTCATGCACCTGTCTAATCTTGTTTTGATGCATATTGCACATTTTCTGTTAATCCAATTACCCTCATTTCACTACCGAAATATTACTGCGTTCTTCAGTTATTTGATAGATCAGCAGTTTCATTTTGACACCCAATTATTTATAAATGAAAATCATGGAAATTGTACATATATTGTATATATATATATATATATATATATATATATATATATATATATATATATATATATAAACGCTCTGTAGTTAAATACCAAAAGCAGGGATGCTCTTTAGCTAAAGGAAAGCATTTGTGTAGACAAAGCATTGTGAATGTGTTGATTCCTGAGATCATTTCTGCTTCATTGCCTAATGGTGAAAGCTCCCATTGTGCTGAACCAGGAAAGCCTGGTACAGACGTCATTATTGTAGTAGAGTCATTCTGAATGATTCTGGTAAAACAAATCATGGTAATATAGTTGAAGATGTGGGAGTGAATCCATCACTATGTGGAACCCCCCCCTAAAAGATTTTAACAAAAAGAAACACACACACACTTAAAAACCAAAGACATTAAATGCAATACACTGCTGTTCCAGCTAGACTGGGTTCCTGCTTTTATTTTTTGTCTGCGATTCATATCTATTTTTCCAATCTCAGGGAGTATTTAGTTCAGGTTAATGTTTGCTGTTAAGTGTGTGAGCCTAGTGGGTTGCGTGTAAGTGGATTGTGCCTTGCCAATGTCCAATCCCTGGCTCCAGGGACCTCTCAGACATCACGTCTTATTCCACAGACGGCTGGATCTGACCACCTGTCAACTTCAAACCTATTAAAAACACACAGAGCGGGGAGAGATGCAGGGAAAATATTGACTTGTACTGTACCCCAGGGATAGCGGCTCGGGAGAAGAAAGAGAAGAACGCCACAGAAATGTGAGGACTGCGGAGTAAGAGAGACGTGGTGTGTTTTTCTCCAGGATTACTGCCGAGGTTGTCCAAAAGATGACAAGCAGAGGGTGAACTCTGTGGTTTAAACAGTAGCAGGCCGTCTCCTCAGAGAGAAAGCATTACCAATTGTTACACCACGAAATCAAATCAAAAGTTATTTGTCACTTGCTTTGTTGTAGACTAACAGTGAAATGCTTGTACTGAGGAAGGTTTACAGCAGCCTACACTATGTATTCTTAATAAGGGAAGATGTAAAGAACAGTCACATATACAATGCCTCTTTTGTAACACTTTTCATGTTACTTTTTTGTTTTGCACCCATTGTTGTAAAGGCATAGATAGTGATAATGGTGTATTTCCAAATCAATTTTTAGCATTTTTAGGACAATGACCACCCATCTCTGCTTTCTCAATTATACTTATTTTCTTCCCAGCTTTCCCAGACAAAATATGACCCTTATTATTGACACCATAACATCCCGAAACCTAACATCCCTTACTGTGGCGGTGACACTATTAGTGAGATAAGTCTATTTTCAACTCTGGTTACTGGCTTCACTCACAGGCACCCTTCTTTCACCCATCCATCATTGTGTTGTCTTTGCAGGATAAACAGTGATTTTAGAAAGAAAAAGGGCAGCCTGGACCCATTCCTAGAAGCTTCAAACTTTTAATTAGGACACGGCACAAAACAACAGGAACATTAACTGTAGAATACAAAACAATGAAAGGGTAATTATCATGCAGTCATACTCTGTGCCAAGAACTTGATAAAACTAATTACCAATGTCTGACAGATGGTTGGGGTGGGTGTGTAAAGAACTATTGGTGTGGAGATGCATGTTGATTTCAACCAAATGTTGTCCCAACAGTCAACTTGAAAACAGGTTCTGTCCTCTAATCATAAATACACCGGGGACAGAAAATAATGTTCTCCTTTGATTGACAGACATTTTATACGTATGAATGACTAACAATAAACACGTGCAATATCGTTGCTGGGCCTCATAGAAAGCCTGTTCTAACATTTTTTTATTGCTTTTCACTTATGACCATATATTTAGGCAATTACATACAAGTCACAATGATTTGTTATTATACAAATTTGTGTTTTTGAGGTCAACTGTATTTCCATTAACACAGAGGTGAGGATGCTTAGCACTATTAATTATTTCATGAGGAGTGGACTTTAAAAAAAATAACAGTATAATTAAACATTTTCTAGAAAACCGTTAACCGTAGACCTAAAAAAATAGACTTGCTCCACAATTGAGGCCAAATGCAGTGGTATCAGGTCATTTATAAGTCCTTGCTAGGCAAATATCCGCTTTACATAAGTTCACTTGTCACTAAAGGCATCACCCACCAGTAACCTGCACTCCAGCAGGTACATCTCCTATCTTCTATAGACCGTATATATTACTGGACGTAATGTTGCATCCAGTTTGGCAAAGTGAAGCAAATGCGGAATTCCCTTTACCTGCATTCTATTTGAATTCCACCTGGGGACGACATGTGTGGTTGCAAAATAGGTTGGTTTCTGTAGAAGTCTATGAGAATAAGACCCACTTCACACTTAATTTATTACATCCGTAAACATTTTCATAATGAGTTTATGGTTTCAATCACTACATTTTTAAGTCTTCTGCAATACATTTTTTTTTATTATTATGGTCTCGTTGATTTTAAAGTTGGCGATAAAGAAAGGGGTGTTTTAGCACTTGGCAATGGTGTTTGATTGTACATCAACACACTCAAAGGACTCTGCAGTTTAGTTTTTCTGGTAAGTAACGTTACATTTTGTTTTACATTTTGTTTTACAGTTTTTTCCAATTGTCAACACACAAATTGCTAAATTTGGCTCATCGTGTCAAAATTCAACACACAAGAATTCTTTACACAACACTTGTAGATAAACATCTATCTGCCATGTCAAAACTGCCATTCTGCAATCAAAACTTAACACTCTGACTTCAAAAGGCCCTGTTCAGATCGATAGGGAACACACATGCACATGAACAATAAACAGTCAAACAGACACAACACACTGGTCAACTTTACTCAAGAAACTTCTGTAATTTGTAGTTTTTAAACCGTTTTTATTCCCGCAACCAAGCCTCAGTGATACATTGTAGAGGTACCAAAACAATTCCCGTTACAAGTCAGGGATCACTCCGTCGATTGGGGTCGGGCCACGTCACCTCGTCCACATCACAGGCGATGTTCTCCCTTGGCAGGCAACGGGAAAACTGCCCGGCGACGTTCTCGATGGGCCTTTGGCCAATGATGTTTCAGTCCCGATGTCTGGTTTTTACCAGTCACTTCCTCTATTGCCTCTGCCTCTTCCCTCCCCGTCTCTTCCTCGTTCTCCTCTCCCTCTTCCCGTCTCTGCCCCGAGTTTTTAAAGTCTGGTGACCTGCCTGGGTCAGACCCATCTTGGGGGCCGTGACTAAGAGCTACACTGAAAATATACACCAAACAAGCCACTTTGAAATTTTACCATTTTCATAAATACATAAGTTGGGTGACCACCCAGACTAAAAAACTTGGGTGATCCTTCCCTCAAGAAAAAAAAAAAAGACCCTCCTCTATTTTCTTCTGGTGGTCTATTCCATAAATACCGAATGGTCACTAATAAGTATGTTATCTTTTCACTTTTAAATATATCACAGGATTTAATAAAAAAGTAGTAGTCAGTAGTCTCTTCTGAAGGAAGTAAGCTGCCCCAGAGCTGCACATCGACGTCCACTGGGCTTGCTGGCCCAACTCTAGAAACAAAACAGAAAAAGACACATATCTTAGCTAGACACCTTAGAAGAAGTAAATATCGGGGACCCATAAATACACAGGCTTTAGTACCTAGAGGCCGAGTACTTCTTTAACCAAACAATATTTGACCATGCTGCTCATCTGTTCAAATGTATTGGAGTGTTTAATGACTGTGTAAATTATATCTACTGTATTGTTGTTACATTACCTTGATCAGGAATTTGTGATTTTGTATTTGTGAAGCTACTTGCTAAGCACATTATTGAATTTGTTTTTACAACTTACATCAATTGAATGAGAAATTTAAATATATTTCTCATTCAGTCACCTGTAATCCATGCTCCAACCTTGATTTAAAAACTTTGTTTTTAGAACATTGTTTTTCTAGTATTTTTTTGAGGACCTCACCTTTATAAAGATGAGGTTTCTGCAACTGATCGCATGGTACCCATGCTAATTTTGATTGTGTGACACCATGTGTGTGTGTGTGTGTGTGTGTAGGTGTGTGTGCATGTGCTTGTTGTAAGGCATGTGAAATACCTGGTCATGGTAGAATGGTCCAATTGTAGCTCTGAGAAATGAAGGATCCTCTTGGCCCTCTTCAACATACTGAATAGGTGCTTGTCTGCTGCCAGATGTTGTTTACTGTTGTTCACAGACTTAAACACTGACGAATCAGCTATGATGTTGGCTGTAAGAGAACCACAACGCAAACACCATAGAAGTCCATCATAAAACATGTCTGCAGGAAACACATTCTACTCTAGACACAGTTCGATTTCACTCACATTTGAGCCAAAAAAAGACACATAGGACCCTATCTTACACCCAGTGCAATTTACTTTTTACACCAATGCATGTATCATTCCTATCTTGGACCCGACACATATGGGACACAGACGTGTCCACAGACGCACGTTGGTAAATTAGGGAATGAACTTGCATTCGTTGAGCAGTACAGTGCAGCGAAAAGAAGAGGCGTGTTCTGGCGCAAACATTCCCTGGTGCTATCTTGCAGTTACCGTATTATTCAGATGCTATTTTAAGTGCGCATGCTTGGCCATAATGTAATGTGTGCACAACGCGCATACACTTTGCTCCTCTCATCTACAAAAATGCAGCAGTTCCCGTCATTGCAATATATATTACATACATAATTAGAATGTCTGAAGATGTGAAAAAATAGGCATACATCTAGTGTATACATTGAACCAAATTATCAGAATTAATTATTTGTAGTGTTATCAACCGCAAGGGAACCCATTCAATCAACATACAAGTCATTTGCGATGCTAATAGTAAAATCACCCATGTCTTTGCGAATTACCCTGAATCAAGCCACTACTCATTTATGGGAAACTCTGTTGTAAGGTGACAACGCTATCTGTTAAACACCTGGCTGATGTCATCCTTTGAATCATGGATGTGTTGATGACATAAATAAGGAAATATTAGAGGACTTAAGGAGACGTGATGTTGAAATGCATGTGCCATTGCCACTTAACCCAAATAACCCAAGCAGCAGAACAGGAGAGGAGAGCTTATTTGACAGAAGAGTGAGGCAAGCAACGTAAACTCGCTTTAATGTTAGACTACATTGCAAAAATATTACCATGCATTCATAACATCGTGATTCAGTGAGAGTCAGCCTAAAACATCAGAAAGTATGTCCTGTGACATTTCTTTATTTACATTTTGTGAAAAGACAAATCAATAGCAATCCGCCGTTATAATAGCAATCCGCCATGGAACAACCGCGCCTGCTCGTACAGTTTTTCCTAATTGCTAAAACACTAAAAGTGAATGCTCATACCAAAGCGTCGAAACCGTAACGTTTGCATGCATTTGGTACACTCAGGCACCAAATGAATAAACACAATGCACCGTAAACAATTCTGTAACACACTGTGCAGAACACTACACACATCGTGCATGTGTTACACACTTTGGCCAAGGATGAAACACTCTGCAGTCAGCACGTCCATTCAGTATTCAAAACACACATGACATTAGCAACACTCACGCACACATCGTAAAACACTTAACCTGTAACTGAACACCAATCAGTCACTATACATAATTCAGGTATGAGCACCTGTCGTGAGACAACCGTGAATATGGAGGCTGAAGGACCAAGGGGAAGGAGAAGATGAGGAAGAGACGGGAAGAGGGAGAGGAGAACAAGGAAGAGACGGGGAGGGAAGAGGGAGAGGAGATAGAGGAAGAGACTCTGGTAAAAACCAGACATCGGGACTGAAACATCATCGGCTAAAGGGCCATCGGGAATGTCGCCGGGCAGTGCGGGGGCAACATCACCATGTGTGCAGCCATTAGTGGTCTGGGGGTCCTCCATCACCATGCCACCCTGTGTCCCTACAACACTGCTCACAGACTGACATTTCTGCATGCATTACATCACATAGGACCAACCAGGGCAGCCCATGTTCGTTGTCATCTGGGATAATGTCAGTTTCCACCGGGCTGCTCTGGTCCGGGACTAATTCGCCAACCCTGACCATTTCATGGTGCTGTACATGCCCCCTTATTTCCCGGTCCTCAACCTGATAGGGGAATTATTTTCGGCATGGCGGTGGAAGGTCTATGACCGCCTACACCTGCACGCGTGCCGCTCCTGCGCGCAATGGAGGAGGCATGCGGAGACATCGAGGTGGGCTCGATCCACGGGTGGATACGCCCCGCCCGGCGATATTTTCCCGTTGCCTGCCAAGGGAGAACATCGCCTGTGATGTGGACGAGGTGACGTGGCCCGACCCCAATCGACGGAGTGATCCCTGACTTGTAATGGGAGTTGTTTTACTACCTGTACAATGTATCACTGAGGCTTGGTTTCGGGAATAAAGACTGTTTAAAAACTACAAATGACAGAAGTGTCTTGAGTAAAGTTGACCAATGTGTTGTGTCTGTTTGACTGTTTATTGTTCATGTGCATGTGCATTAACAATCAATCTGAAGAGGGCCTTTTGAAGTCAGAGTGTTAAGTTTTGATTGCAAAATGGCAGTTTTGACATGGCAGTTAAATGTTAATCTTAAAGTGTTGTGTAAAGAATTCTTGTGTGTTGGGTTTTGACACAATGAGCCAAATAATGCAATTTTTGTGTTAGCAATTGGAAAATACTGTAATCAAACGATCCTATGACCGTTTTATGTACACCGGTAGGAAATTCCAATTGATAAATACCACTTGTTCTTAGCCACAGTGCTCATGCACAGTCTCAACGATTTGCATATCAACACACCCCTAATAACCTGTGGGAAACATAAACTACAATGAAGTTCATTAAATGTATGACACAATCCAAAATTTACAGAAGGTGCCATGTAGTGTAAAATGATGGGTGCATGACAGTTTCTCCCTTACAGCTCTTAGCCAATATACCATTGCCAGCGGTGTAGCACAAGATCCTGGGCCCTATGCATTGGCAGTCCTGATGGGCCCCTATGTTCCTCAACCACAATATATTCCAGACTTTTCAAGGGCCCTCTCTCCCCTTGGGCCCTCTTAATCAGTATTGGTTTTACCCCCAGTCCGACGCCCCTGACCATGGCTAAGAGCTGTTCTTATGCACAACGCATTGCGGAGTGGCTTGACACAGTGATTCTACACATACTGTAGATTATGCACATGCAAATAACTTATTACACATCCAGTCCAAAATGGTAGGATTAAAAAAGTAGCAGTAATAGTACTGTAGAATGTCATTATTGTAGTCATAGCAAAATGTATTACAGATTAATTTTCCTCATCCATCATCCAAGCAAGAGGTTAAACACACTGGATCTGGATGGCATAAACAAAATTGCTATATCCTTTCAAATTTAAAGTAATGTCTGGTAAGATGTTTAAATTAATAATAAAACCATAAATCATGGAAAAGGTCGAAAAAAGTTATTAAAATATCTTACACTATGTCTTATACTAATTACTGAATGAATGCATTACAAAAATGAATTATTTAACTTTTATCTTGTTTTTAAGCCTGATTTTAAGATTGGGAACAATAGTCTGAGGTTGTCCTTAAATGGACACACAAACTGATTGGTAAAATGCAACTAAAAAAATAATGTTGGAACTACACTAACAACAATGTAAAATGCTGGTCACCGACTTAATCGTATATTTGTCACATTTACAAAAGTAAACTGTGTTTGAAATAATGCATTTATTTGGGATAAATGGGATTTATTTCAGTAGAAAAGACACATTGGCTCAGTAGATATTATATCCCTGAAACAATTTTTTTGAATAATTTTAAACCTACAATATTTTAGAAAACAAAAAAAAAACATTCCGGTAAGGGTGCACAGCCAAGTCATATCCATCCTTTTCTTTTCGCCAACCACATATTCTTTAGAAGAGGATCAGTCTTTGACTGTAGATGCTTGGCCACCAGTCTGGCATCTCACAACCCTGGATAAGCCAGTCTATTGATGCCTGCTGTTTTAGATCTAGTAATGAAACAAACAGAGTTACATACACATTCTCCATTAGGTAGTACTAAAGTGGGACTCATTTGCCATCAGTGAATTTCTAAATATGATCAGAGGAACAGATCACAGCACACATCATCAACTGAATATCCTTCTACTTATTCATACTGTATGTTTTCTGCATAATAGATGTTACTGATTCAAGTGGAGTGTTTAAATGCAACACAGTAAGGCACAACAATTAATCCAGAAGAACAAAATTGACATTAAGTCTGAGGCTACACCATTGTTATTCCCTACAGACTCCAAAGAGTTGATTTTGCAAATTAATTATCTTTGAAACCCTTATTGAAGTTGAGCAAACAAGTAAATGAAAAATTGTAATTGTTGTATTTTAAGCTTGTCAAAAATATGAAATGTTGTTAAAGAATTACTATCATAATTGTTTTAAATGTGTGCATTGATTATTGTCACCCATTGAAATTCTCATAATGACATTCAGTACATATAGATGTAGTGTGTTTAACTCGTATCAATAAAAATCTAAACTGTATAGGAATGACATTTCCATAGAATTATTTAGGAAAATGTGAGTTACGTTCAGGGCCAACAAAACTCCAGTTGTATTATGTTGCATCTTGACATTTTACTATGACGTTGGTCCTTAACGTTTTGCAATGATGTTGGTCTTCAACATAACTCTTCTATTAGGTTGCTGCTTCACATTACTGATTTACTGTATATGTTGGTCCTTTTTTTCGTTTTTGGTAATACAGTATCTTGGTCTTGAATCTACCAAAATCAGGGTACATTCCATTGCTATTCCATTGTGGGGCGCAGATGGCTCAGTGGGTAGGGAGTCAGACTTGTAGTCAGAAGGTTGCCAGTTCGATTTACGACTGAGCCAAATGTCTTGTGTCCTTGGGCAAGACACTTTACCCTAATTGCTCCCAGGTTGTTGCTGTAAATAATAATAATAATACATTTTATTTATGATGCACTTTACATTTCAACGAAATCTCAAAGTGCTACAGTAACAGGGGTTTAAAACAGTTCCACATATCACAAAATCAATAAATAGCAATAAAACGCTACAAAGATAAAATTAGAAATCATGAGCGTTAAAATGTCTTTTGAAATAACAATGTCTTTAGACCCTTCTTAAAAGCCTCCACAGTTTGTGGGGCCCTTAGGCTCTCTGGGAGGGCATTCCAGAGCCGTGGGGCGACTGCCTGAAAGGCCCTGTCTCCCATGGAGGAGAATTTAGTCCTTGGTTGGTGCAAGCAGTAGGTAGAGGTAGAGGAGCGAAGGTTTCGTGTGGCGGTATGTGGGGTGAGGAGTTCGCTGAGGTAGGCAGGAGCAGTTCCATGAATACACTGGTAGGTGAGAAGACAGATTTTGTACTGAATTCTGTATTGAATGGGCAGCCAGTGTAGTAATTTCAGGGCAGGTGTGATATGATCGTATTTGCGCCTCCTCGTCAGGACCCAAGCAGCACAGTTCTGAATACGCTGAAGCTTTTGCAGGTTTCTGCCAGGGATCCTGACGAGGAGGGCATTACAGTAGTCCAACCTGGAGGAGACAAAGGCATGGATCAACCTCTCAGCATCTGGTTGGGAGAGGGAAGGGCGGAGTTTGGCAATATTTTTAAGGCGGAGAAAGGAGACCTTACAGAGGTGGCGGATGTGAGTGTCGAATGTGAGATTAAAGTCAGGTCAAGAAATTGTTCTTAATCAACTTACCTGGTTAAATAAAGGTTAAATAAAAAAAATTAAAAAATTGTGACTATTAATAGAATTTAATTCGTAACAAAGTTTGGTCTAGCGGTCTATGCTCCCGACTTTGGTCTACACGTCTTCTAGTAATGGGGGTTCAAGCACTGACTTGGCCGTCTGCCTGTGCCCTTCTTATCTGTTTCACCTTCAAATCTGTGTCCCTAGCCTCTGCTTCCTGCTGTCCTGTCATTTATACCCCTCAAGTAAATATATTTAAGAAAACCATCATGAACATTCATGATTATTATGGATAGGGTTGCTGTTAGACATTACATTATTGATGTTTATGTTTGGGTTAACACTGTAAAAACAGACATTTCCAAATCACCTATCTAAAAAAATAAAAAATATTGCTTCTCAATGGAATCGAACCTGTTTTGGCCATGTTTCAATCGACCTACCATCCCTGACCACTGCACCCTTCCGAACAACCACACTATGCACAAAACAATGTGATAATGAATGTAACTGTGTATAAAAAATAGCTGGACTTTGTTTGTCCTGTTTCTCAAAAATGTCCAGCTATGCCCCTATAGTGTTAAAAGTGTGAAATAAAGTAAATGAGGGTTGCATTGGCAATTGTATTCATATACCTGTAGTCTATTTCTATATTGAATGCAGTACTAGGGAAATCAGTTGAAACACACAGTATCCACTCATGAAAAGAAATGATTTTGGTGGGTGTGGCCTTTCTAGTGTCAGTAAGCCACATGTGATGAATATACAGTAGTTGAGTAGTCATATTGAATCCTGTGGCCCTGTCAGTTTGTGCAGCTTGGTCTGCCTTGTCCACGTGCATTCTAGCCATAGCCCTAATCGGCCATGATTACCACTAATGGCTGTAATGATGGCTGCTCTCTCCCCAGCAGGACAATGTAATTAGGATCAAGACAATTCTGTATCTCCCCAGGCAGCCCCAAACCCTCTTTCTCTGTCTCTCCCACTCTGTCGTCTCTCGCCAAGTGTGTGAGTGTGTCTGTGTGCGTACAGGGTTTACTATATGAACGGGGACCACATTTTCTATAAACAATTTTTAATTGGATAAATCAAACCTGGAACATTGGATAAATGGATGTCCATTACAAAGAATTGCCAAAATAATTATGTTTTCTTTGGCACAAGGTTTTTGCTAAAACATGTATGTGTGTGCAAGTGGGAGCATGTGTGTGTTTTGGTTTAGCTAACAGATTGTAATAGGAACTGAAGTCTTCATAAGGATAATCATACTTCACAAAAATGCCCATATTTAAACCTTTTGCTGGTCCCCATGAGGACAAAGACAATTTCTAGCTATGTTTAGGGCCAAGGTTACAATTAGGTTAATTTAGGGTACTTTCAGGTTCAGGCATTATAGGTTAGGGTTAAGTTTAGGCATTAAAGGAATGTAAGTTAAACATACATTTAAGCTCACATAGCACAGAATATGTGGTTTGACTGGTCGAGTGTGTTTTCCGAAAGATGGCGCCTGGCTGTATACACGAACGGTAATGTCCTTTAAACTATATTTCGATTAAACTGTACACTAACTCAATGCTTCGGTTTGCATGTAGAGACTCATTATGCTACTGTGGAAGTGTGGTGCTATTTTGAGCCTTGTTAGTGGTATAAAATAGCTATTTATTTTTACTTCATCCATTCCCACACAACTAGCATTATAAGGTAATTATCATTTTGCACTAAAACTGGGCAAATTCGATTAGCATGAAAACATATCCCAGAGAATGGTTGACTCGGTCGCAATGTGTTATTAACCCCTAGGTTCATTTGTATATAGTGTATACACACTATTCTGTATACTATATACATTTTCATACCTTCAGGGACCCTAAAAGGGCCTACCAGCTCTCCCCATGATTCCAGCCCAAAACATGACTCTGCCACCTCCTTGCTGATGTTGCAGCCTTATTGGGACATGGTGGCCATCCACCAACCATCTACTACTCCATCCATCTGGACCATCCAGGTTTGCATGGGAGTCAACATTAAACAAGACTGTTTGAAAATTTGTCTTTATGTATTTCTGGGCCCACTGCAACCATTTCTGCTTCTGAGCATTGGTTACGGGTGGCCGATTAGTAGGTTTATGCACAACTGCAAGCCTCTGGAGGATCCTACACCTCGAGGTTTGCGGGGCACCAGCAGCTTAAAATAACAGTTTGCTGCTTTGTAAATGGTATTTTAGCAGCTGCTCTCTTAATCCAATGAATTTGTCTGGCAGTAACCTTCCTCATTATGCCTATATCTGCACAAACTCATCTGTGCTCTGAATCAGCCACAAATCTCTTCACAGTACGATGAGCATGCTTAAGTTTTAATGAAATATCTAATGGTTTCATAACTTGTCCAAGGCATTGCATTATTTCATGTTTTTCCACAGCAGAGAGATCCTTTTTCTTTCCCATATTGCTTGAAACCTGTGGCCTGCTTAATAATGAGGAACATCCTTCTTAAGTAGTTTTCCTTTAATTGGGCTCACCTGGCAAACTAATTATCACAGGTGTTTGAGATTGATTTCAGTGATCCAAAGAGCCCGGACATACAATACCATCCATGAGTTTGATTGAAAAACTAAATATTTAATGTTTATGACACTTAATTCCATTATGCATAATAATTTGTAATGCGGTGTAGTATAAATGTACTGTAGGTTTCAAATAAAAAAGAGTAACATACCCTACATCATGCATCATAAACCAGTCAGATAATTATACTATAAATAAGTAAACAAATGTTTCAAATAACTATATAAACTAGATATTTATTGAATGCTATGATGCTTTTCCCTCTTCTTCACTACCTGCCCCTCTGACTAGCAGTACTTTCTGCAGAGGAGGGGAGATAAAGGCAGGCATGGTTAACACATGTTATATTGACAAGTAAACAATAGTTTGTAGAATATGAAATAATCTGACTCTGGAGAAGCCTATCTTTGTAACTTGTACATTCATACGTAGTCACATTTACCAGAAACAATACATTTGGACCAATGTCAAGAGGAGGTTACAAGCTTTGAAATGATGTACAGCCTGTGTATCGACTCTTAAAATTGAGCTCAGTGATAGGTACTGTAATGAAGATAGCTACCCAGATCAGCTTGTTAGTTGCTCATTTTCAACCAGATGAACACAGCAATGTATAACATAAAATATTGTTTTTTAGCACAAGTTCTAGATTGTTTGCAACTCTTTTAAAAGTTTAACAGGATAATATGCCAGCTAGCTTCACTTGTGTCTAAAAACAAGTTTGTGGGTGTAAAATATTGCTAACTGAGTACAGAATAGTCATTTAATCCTTTTTAACTGAGGTTAAAGTTGGAATAAACCATTCATTAGAGTGGGTGGAGGGGGGGCGTTAAATATCCAACATTTTAGATAATGTGAATGATATATAATTGTATAGTATTTTAAATATTATTAAAAAGTAACACAAGCCAAGATTGCACTTGTTGCGTCTGAGGGGAAAAGGGCAGTGTGCTGTATTAAACGTACAATATGTAGTTTTTGGCCGCTAGGGGTCTCTCAATCAAAACAATAGCAAAAAATGTACTTGGATGACGTCAGGAAGTAGCGTCGGATCATGGGTTTTGTTATCGTCATCAATGACAACCTTCTAATCTAGCGTCTCTGGCAGAGAAATTGTTCACTGACAAAGTAATATATTGTTAAAAATATTATAACTTTATTCACGTTATGTTTGGCGGTTCCCTGGAACTTAGAGCAACTAGAGCAGTCAAAGGTTATATGATGCCATTGACGAAAGACAAAATGAAATGTCCCGTCTTGGAATTATATTACAAATTTCTCTGGGTTTGAAAGTTGGTGGAAACATTTAGGATAATGTAAGTACACAACTAAGAAAAATATATAATATAAGTATAGTGATGTTTGCTTTTTTAATGCAAAGTAGTCTTTTGTTATTGTTTTGGAAAACTATATATTGTACGTTTAACTTTAGAGCAGCAGCCTCCCCAAGCACACACCAATCAGGTACCTATATAGTGAATTGTCATCAAGATTGCACTGTTGACAAAAAATGACAAAGAAAATTATAAATCAATTAATTTGATAATATATATTTATTTTGAACTGCAAATTTTTTTTAGGTAGTCTAAAGCCTGACTAACATAGGAATAGCGACATCACTGGTAGCCTACATACAGAACAGCATTCAGATAATTTACATGAAGATTGATTGCCACCATATAAAGGGCAGATGGGGGTGGGGATGTGCCCAATTGCCCCCCCTCCCAGATGGCGAGGCAACCGCAAACTGTTCTATTACATAGAGTTAAGGTTTGTCCTTATGTAAGGGGTTTTTGCACTTTTCTATGGGGTAAATAACACAAGACATTCTTTGATTACAGGTCTTTATTTTGCACATCCATGCTGTCAAATGCCATGTAACTCATTCTTATATTGAACTCAAGATGATTAAATTCCTTTACTGTATGACTGACTCTGGTGGCAGCTACTACACATTTATTTCACAACTAAACAGCCTGATAGCCAACTGTGTCAATAGAGTTGCAGCCTCCTGTTTGTTTTACTAACTTTCTGAGTAAGCGATCGTTCCAGTAGTCTTCCCGAAATCTTTTGGTAAGATCCCCTTTAAATGCTGCTAGCCAGCGTGCGGTGAAGTTTAAATGGAATAAGCACAAACAGCGCTATCCATGATTGTGAATGTGAAATTATTATGTTTCTGAACCATGTTTGAATTCTATTTGTAAAGTGGGAAATGAGACACTTAATCAGATAACAAAATTAAAATATTTCAGTGGAAAACTTCAAAGAAGGCGTTTAATTACTGTCCTCTACCGGGCCCGCGTGAGAATTAACTCTGCAAGCGGGCTAAGAGGGCACAGATATTTCAGCTTGATAAAAACACAGTATGAATAATGTTGAAAGTATGTAATGGATAATAATCAATTATAGCTTACACTAACACAATGCATTCAATTGCTGCCACGCATGGCCTAGCCACAAAAAACAGGTTAGGAACCATTCAGTATTTATGGAATGGAACACTGGAGGAAAATAGGGGAGGGTCATGTCTTTTTATACTTTGTTGAGGGGAGGGTCACCCAACATTTTTTAGTCTGGGGGGGTCACCTAACTTTTTCATTCAGCAAAATATCAAAAAAACAGCAAAATATCAAAGTGGCATGTTTAGTGCATATTTTTCCATGTAGCTCAGTCTCGGCCCCTCATCGCTAGCAGATGGGTCTGACCCAGGCGCGTCACCAGACTTTAAAAACTCCAGGGGCTCAGAAAGATGCCCCTGGGGTTGAGAGGATTGGGTGTGTGTAATTACATTACCTATAAAATATACGATCTTGTTTTCACGGACTCAGCTACAACGTAACCCTGCTTATGGTTAGGGACCGTCAATAATTGACATGCCTCAAGTTATTAATTCAATAGCTTTTCATCATGTAGCTTAGAAACCTCAAAACACTATCAAATTGGTCAGAGAGCAGAGCCACATGTTGCACATCCTTTGATATTTAGAGAGAATGTTCTCTTTTATAAACATTTGAAACTTGGAAAATTGAGTATCTTGTTTGTTAAATCCCTTTTAACCCTCATCACTTTTAAATTATCAAATTGTTCAGAGGACACCCACAGTCTTTGGACGTTCCCTAAAAAAGGTTTTGGAATTTTCTAAGTTATTCAATAAAAAACTATTGAATATTTACATTTTTAAATGTTTATCAAGAAAATCTAACATGTTGGGGAAATTGCAAAGGCTATGTTTCTAAGTCATTCAACATAAACACTATTGCATTTTTCAAAAAACTGCCCTAATAAATAAATTAGACAACTGTGTACTCAGCCTGATACACCGGGCTATAGTGTGGCTAAGTTCGGGAAAATTGAACAGATTTTTTTCTCTGGCTTGTCCTCTAGAAGAATGAACAAAGTTCTATGATTTTAGAAACGAAATTCAAAACTGCCCACTATTTTGAAACTTTAACAAGGCAGTGCATGTTAGGATTCATTGATGGGTATGGATGATCTCTCCTGCTAGCGCGCAAGTGAAACAGCACATGCAGAAGTCTACATTCACAAAGAACTGTTGGCTTGCCTTGCAAATGTTGATTGCATCGCTATATTTGTCAGCTTGCAGAACACTCGGGGCTGACGAAAAAAACACCTGTGGCTACAGCCCTGAAATCCCTGATATTTATTTTATCCAATTTCGGGGGTGAATATCCTTTACTATGGAAAAAGTCTACCAACTAGCCTAACTTTGGAATTGAGCCTGCCTTTCTACTATGTGAAGGCCAATCAAATTATTATGTTTTTACCAGTCTCTAACTTTTCATTGATGTTAATCTGCTGTTTACACTGTTAATTTCTGCGCTGGCTTGATTTCTGGGGTTCAGCAATTTTCTATGGGGTATTTAAAACTTAAACTTAGAGGGCTGAAAATACAACTAAGGGGGCTAAGCCCCCTCTAGCCCCCTTGTGGCGCTGGGCCTGCTCCTTTGACAAAAACAGCAATTACCATACCTTGCAGAACAAAACAGTAAGATCAATGACACACAATTCTCAAAGAAGGCTGGATCAGCTCAGCAGCATCTCCCTCCGGCTGCTGGGCTGCTCAGACAGACATGACAGCCTGACAAGTGCTCTGTGCTTTTTTCCTAACTTTTATTTTTTTTGATTGGGTGGGCAAGACGCACGTTTGGGTGGCCAGAGCGCACCCCTGCCCATTGCTACCGCCGGTCTCGCTAGCTAAATGTGTTTTCATCTTTCTCATTGAATATGTTGCCTAAACTTGTTGTACTATTTGAATTTATTGGTGGCGGAATATTGTTCAATCTGTAGCTAAAATAACTAACTAGTTTATATAGCTATCTTCCATCATCCATGTACAGTATGATTATTTTTAGAAATTGCGTAACTGTGTGATGGGTTCATAGCTCGTTTGGAGTTATGTTGCATGAATGCGTTTGTAACATAAGCATTTATCGGTGGTGGAATGTTGTTCTAAGTCAGTACACTAGGTAGTATGCTACCCTCTAGGCCTTAGCTATTTCCATGCATCTGACCAGGCTACATCAATGCTAGGCAAATGGAACAGAAGAAGAACACTCATATTTCGCCAATAATGTAATTACTAAACCAAAGCACAAGATTGCCACAGTGGTCTGAATGTGTGTGCTAAAAATCCATATGCAGATCGGGCGTCTGCGAGTTCAATCTCGTAAATGTATTTGGCAAATGTGTAATCCCACCACACATGTACTGACCTAAGACTTCTGCATTGACGAGCAGTGTGATAAGGATTGGACCACGCTATGATGTGCTTGGAGGTAGCATGTGAGTGCCCTCCACCATCCTGCACATGCTGAGGCTGCTTGTTCTCGTGGCGAAATGTAAAAAAATCATATATAAACATTTGTATACGTTTATATTTCCACAGCCATGGAAATGTAAAGCCTCATATGTTAAGACAGTCCATTTACCTTAACCTAACCTTTACCTCACCTTAACCCTAACCGTAACCTCAAAAACATACTGTAGAAAGTGGCACGTGCCCCCTCAGACTTTGAGCCAAGTGGATTTTCTATTCAATATCTGTATTTGTGGCCACATGTTTATGTGTGTTGTGCACACTGTACCCCCTTAAAATAATAGGTGCATGACGCTTCTGGTAGGTGGTATGTGTGAAAGTAACATCCACATGAATGGCAGGACCCAAGGATTCCCAGCAGAACATCGCCCAAAGCATCAAACTGCCTCTGCCGGCTTGTCTTATTTCCATAGTGAATCCTGGTGCCACGTGTTCCCCAGATTAGCAACGCACACGCATCTGGTCATCCATGTGCTGTAAAAAAAAACATGATCATCAGACCAGGCCACCTTTTTTGTTGCTCCGTGGTCCAATTCTGATGGTCACATGCCCATTGTAGGCACTTTTTGCAGTGGACAGGGGTCAGCATGGGCACCCTGACTGGTCTGTGACTACGCAGACCCATACGCAACAAACTCTGATGCACTGTGTGTTCTGAAACCTTTCTATCAGAATCAGTATTAACTTTTTCAGTAATTTGAGCTTCAGTAGCTCATCTGTTAGATCACATGACATGGGCCAGCCTTCACTCCCCACATGCATCAATGAGCTTTGGCCGGCCATCACCCTGTAGCCGGTTCACCTCTTTACCTTCCTGGGACACCTATTGATAGGTACTGATGACTGCAGACCGGGAATCTGCAAGAGCTACAGTTTTAGAAATGCTCTGCCCCAGTCGTCTAGCCATCCAAATTGAGCCCTTCTCAAAGTTACTCAAATCCTTATGCTTTGTTTATTTTTCTTGCTTCTAACACATCAACTGTGAGGACAAAATGTTTACTTGCTGCCTAATATATCCCACCTACTGACAGGTGCCATGATATCGGGATTGTTGGTGTTACTGAAAAAACCTGTCTGTTGTCATAATCTTATGGCTGATCAGTGTACGCAAGTCTGTCTATGTAATGCGGGAACATTCTGTTAGTTACAGTTAACCACATACTGCGATGACAACACTTTCACTTAGCTGTTGCAGGGTCAGGGGTATTTGGACACGAACATTAAAGATATAGTCCGCGATGTTCGTCATATGCACAATCTAAATAGAATCATCGTCTTATCGTAGTTAGCTTGAAACCCAACAGTGTTTCTTGGCTTTTGTAAACATTCCCTTACCAAGTGTCAGACAGGGAATTCCCAACAAATGTGTGACGTATGGTTTGCTAACTTAAGGGAAGTCCCATTGACAGAGCTGTCAATCAAATCTGAGCTATACGGTGACGTCTAATGTGTTTGCAAAGTGAGAACAACCTCTAAACACAGGAGAACAAGAGAGACAATACACTACAGAGAAATAAACTTCAGAGAAATAAACTAAGTCCCGAGTGGGGAATGTTTTAGCTCTAGGGTGACTAAATTCACATTCTTTAGAACCTAGAGGCCTAAATAGTTCAAAATATCGCCTAAAATCACGGAACGCATCTTTAAGGCGGGGATGAAAATGGGTGAAAAAGAATAAGCTTGTTACACAGTTCTGCTGTCAGATTCAACCTATAATTTAGTATTGCAATTATTCTATGGCAATCACATGTTTTTCAAAGTTCAGCTGCCTGGAACCACTTTGAACTCAATATAAGTATGGTTTCTTTGCAGTGGTTCAAACTAGGTTATCAAATCATGATTCATATTCCATGCAAAGATTTAATTCTTCCCTAAGATCCTGCACTTTAGAATCTAATTAGCAGCATATTGTACACAGTGATTATTATCATACAACATTTTCAATTTGATGAGTACACAAAAAACGCAGGATCCATGTTGGTCATTTGGTTTTTTGGCTTTACTTAAAAAATAAGTATGGAAATTACCCAAACATATCTAGAGAGCCCCTTTAATTTATTCTTGCAAAATTCTAAAGACATATATAATAAATAGTGGTCACATATTCCATAGAACATTCTCTCAGAATCCCTGTCTGGCAGCCGTCCCTCTTCCCAAGTGGTAGCAAGTGTTCACTTCATACTCACAGCTAGAACTGCAGTGTGCCTCAGGGGGTGGGGTGTGTGTAGCGGATGGCTAACTGAGTACTGCTACACTGCCTAGGGAGCAAAGTCACACTGGCTTATGTGCTTCCTTGTGAAACACAGATATAGCCTGTGTAATCTCTATGGAGTGGGACAGTAACAACAAGCAACCACTGTGTCCATCAACATATGGGTTTTCAACATTTATTATGTGTGTGATTTCAGGGAGCAGTGGGACTGTATACTAGATATTATGCGTAGTGTGAACTCTGGAAAGTCTGATTGGCTTTCAATTGTCCGAGTTACACAGCGGTTTACGGCACTACAGAATAGTTCTGGGACCACAGACTGGGTTCTATTCAAGACCACTGTATGGGTATTTATTTTGAATGTGTCCATAAACTTTTAGGTCTCTTGGTGAAAGACTGTGATGCAAACAGTGAGTAATAATTAAACCATTTATCTCTTCACATTATTCATTAATAAGCATAAAGTGTTAACATATGAACGTTTATTAAGCTTTCAAAATTCTGTGATTAGCAAAAAAGTTATTTAAATCATAATGAATTACGTAATCAGATCTGTAGGTATTGTGTTGATTAAAAGGCAATTGTTTTTTTATTTATGATTGTTAACAGACTAGGACAACAGTTTTGACATCTTACGATTTCAAACAGAACAGTTAGCTTTTTTTAATGGTTTACTATCATTACATTTGGCACAAGTTTTAATATGTATCAGTCTGGGTGAATTATGAGGTCCTGTCATGTGTATTAGATACTGTATTGTATCCATGACCACAGCAGTTGTATTTAACACCAACTAGTCTGTTTTAGAGAGCTTTCAGATGTCATCCTTTATAACGTAATGGGAAATAAAAGGAAAAGGATCTATATTTTTCACTAATCCAGGCTTCTTGATATTGATGTCAGATTGAGCATTAGCCTGACCAGAGCACAGTCTGCAGTACTTATCAAGTGATTAAGGTTCTCTACTGCTGAACAGTCCGCTCTAGTTTCCATGGAGACAGGTTTATTTGACAAAGGCGGTGTGTGCACTTGCACGTGCACATGCACATTTGTGCGTGTTTGTGTACATGGGTTTGTTTACATTTTCTTTAAGTTGAAGTCAACTTGTTTTTATCTCAAACAACATGCATTTTAGCAATTTCCCTTCTAAGGTAATAACATATTTGTGTAGTTATAATCATTCATTTAAATGGATAATATTATCTTCAATGTTGCTCTTTACTTTCTCTAAAGGCCAATGGCTACAGCTAATTTGTTTAATGTAATCACAACCAACACTGACTGCATGTGACTCATGGTGAACTAGCAGTAAGGCATGTCACCCTGTAGCACTTAGAGGGAGGCAGTGATGCTTCTAGTCTGAGTCATACCCCACAGATATTCAGTCAAATTATATTATCTGCCACAAAAAGGTATCATTTTCCACCTTCAAGTCTGTGGAATTACAGGGTTTCAGGAAGACGCTTGGTAAGCCACTTTACGGAGTGATGGTTCACGACAGTCAACTGTCCCAACAACATTATTACACTGTGGGCAAGATGGGTGTCATGTTTCATCTTAACCCTGGGGCAATTTGTAACTCCTCTATATTCCTGGTTCAGCCTTCCTATAGAGAATTGACATATGAAAAGGCTTGTGGCCTATCGGATGATGCAATTTAAATCTGGCCCATCGATCTTAGACTTACTCCTCCCATTTTTTAGTTGAACTGCAAATAATATATTTCAAAGAAATTAAAAAGATATTGTCTGTGTTTATGCCATTGCGAGAGACAGAGTGAAGAGAGGGAAAGAACTTTCACCACAGAGTGAATGCCACAGCAAGTGGGGCAGTCTTTCTAATGACACAGCCTAAACAAATTCTGGCGTTCAATCATGAAGTTCAAATGCTTCCAAAGCACTTCAGCTGTAAGTGCTGATATCTGCAGAAGACAGACGAGGAAAAACGCCTGTCAATTCTCCATATCCTATGAATACCAAATTAAAATAGGAAATAAATTATGCAAATAAATGAAACCGCCTGTCTTCATTTAGTTGGGAGATGTTAATGTGAACATTGAAGAAAAAAGATCTGATGAGCATATTCAACTGCAGTGCTTCAGAACTCCCCCCCTGGTTTTTTTTTTGCTTACAGAAATAAATGGTTACGCAGTGAATTAATGAGGTTGAAATCCCTTGCTATTTTGCCTCATTTAAACATCCTTATAGTGCCATTTTGTGGAGATTTAACATTCAACACACTGACAGTTTTTTGTACATAATCAGTTATTGGATTCTGTTGGAGTGCATTTGAAAATCATTTAGAAATTGAGTTGACTGCTAAATGCTTAAATGTTCCACTTCACAAACTTCGGCATTTTCTTTTATTATTTTTAGGTCAGTAAAATAGAGACAAATATTGTCCAAGACAGAAGGAGCACGATTATTTAATAAGGAAAATGGGAGGGCATTTCATACCAGGCAAGTGTATACAATGTCTTACTTACTACCCTATTGCTTTGTCTCTGTGTCTTTAGCTCCTCTCTCTATTTTTCTCTCTGTCACATTTATACATTTAACATAGTATAAATATATATTTTGAATGTTTCATTCCTAGTACGCTCTATAATGACACACATTTTGGTAATGGAGGAATGATGCTGTGGTCCCCTGAGTTATATTCTGTTGTTATCAACATTTAATTGGTAGGAGACAATTATCCCTATCCGATATCTTTTGTGTGTAACCTGCAAGCTTCACTATGGGTAGCTATATTAAAGTAAAATGTAGTAGAGGTTTAACTTGAATGTTGTGTAATCAATAGTCTGGAAAGACATTGAAAATGTTTTTACTTTAGATGACTAGGTAACACCTTGTATTAAGTTGCCCTTGCAATATATCCAATGCAATGCAAATACAATGTAACTAACAAAATCATAACTTAATACAAAATCATCAAGTACATAACAAAATTTGTTAAAGGACCCCCTGGCTGGTTGTGGGATGTCAGAATGCCACATTTTCTTGTCATGCACCTTGCAGTGGGTCCGATTGTTGCAAAATAATTGTGGTTGTTGGCCAGAGAATGTGTTCTCCTCTAGCCTCCACCTCCATTTACATTAACATCCAACTCTAGGCTCTCCAGAACCAATTTGCCTATACATCCCACAGCACCCGTATGGTTTAGTCAGTGTTTAGCATTTTACATCATCGTAGTGTCTTTTGAAAACTGCAGCTAGATTTTGGGGAGGAGTTCAGTTGTCTTCCAGATCTTTTTTTGTCCCGCCCTGATTCGAGAATACAACTTCCCTAGTGAGTTCAAGAATAAGTTAATGTTTGCTTGCATCCCTCTGTTAAATACGTAAATGAGAAGAGTTAGAGAGGGCTTTTGTTTTCTACAATGGCTAGTGCAAGTGATAAAATATACACAAAGTGCTGGATGATTTCAACTTGGATCAAGTGTCATTAATGGTAATTAAATGGTAAAATACATTGAGCCCAAAGCAAACGAGCACTGATGGTGTTTGTGGAAACTGCCAAGCACTGGCAACACAAGGGCTTACGCTATATTCAACATCACTTGAAGCAACTCTGTAGGGGGTGAGCCCTAAGTTTGCTTTAAATTCTGGACCTTGTGGTATTTCAAGTGCAGCCTGATTCAGAAGCAGCCAAAATGTACTCTCTCTTGTTCTCAAATGCTTTGACAGAGACAACATTGTATATGAAAAATCATCTACGGTAAAATTACTATATTAAGAATCTGATTTACTATGTTCCTTTAAGAATTTTACATTATAATTAAGTAATAATTATTGAGTTTACACACTACTGGGTTTGATTTTAAGGGGCACTTTACCTTTTTCTTAGTAAAAGCATCAGACCAATAATGTAAAGTTGCAAGGTTTTATTGTGTATTTTAACATATGTACTCATCAAATTTATTTACTCAGAGTCGGGAGAATGTATAGAATAGAGCATAGACATTAATGTCTTAATGCCGAGTTGTTTGTAGCTCAAGCTGACAATAATCAGATAACATTTATTTTATACAGAGAATGATGTCACAACAGAGAACTTAATACTGATTTCCTATTGGCCCAAATATATAGCATTAGTTTAAATCTCAACAATGGCTGGGACATATTGTAATTAGCACTGGTTAATTGGTGCCAACTTGTCTAGACATTCTATATGTTAGCCTATCAGGGCAACCCCCAATTTGTAGGGGTTCTGTTAAATGCAGAGGCCACATTTAGAGAGCACTGGACATAAAGAGACCACTTAGTTCATTTTCGGGATGGTAAACTAGAAAAATTACAGTAATCAAGGGCAGCATTAGTTGCACCAGGTGTGCTTGTCTGGGGAAAGTCAGAGAACCCATAATCAGGCTCTAACCTATGACTATCAGTTTGTAGATTGTCCTGCAATGCAGCGGCTTAGCCCACTATGCCACGCAGATCCTGCTACCAGATTTCTGTGATGGCAGGTTGTGAAAATCTCAAGTGCATCAATTAGCAGTTTTTTTGAAAATGCAGGCCTATAGTTAGAAGTATATCCCTTGCACAAACAGAATACTTTGTACCAATTTTAAGCCAGTTATAACATACATATTAACTGATTTGTAAAGCCGCATAGTTAGATGTAGAGTAAGTTCTAATTATGTCCAAGAATGTACTTACATTTTATTTATTTGTATATAGTTCTAGGGTTAATCAATGACATTATAATACAAGAGTGTCTCTCTATAAACAAAAATTAAATTTTTACAAAACCACAAAACTGCACGCTTGCTGTTCGATTCAATACTAATGGGAATTTGTTGCGCTATGCTTGCATTGTCACCCTTAGAGGTACAAGTTGCTAGGCAACCCCCCTGCACTTGCCTGGGCAGGCCAGCTAAAACCAGTATGTTCCGTCAGACATTAGTGCTATGAAACTAAATAAATACTTCACTACAACCCACACAGCTTTGTGGGATTCATAATAGTATTGTTAGACAAACTAGGACAGTGAAATAAAAAATGTGAAGTAACTTCTTTGGAATGTGCAATTGTTTGGTTCTCCAGACTTTTCATTTTTAAGTTCAGAGCATTTAGGTTCAGAGCTACATTACATTTGTAACAAATATTAGTTATTACAGCTCTTAATGTGCTGGATACAAGTATGTAAAGAAAGTTTGTGAAGTTTGGCCAGGTTAAGTACAAATATCAAATGATGTATAACCATATATGAAATTCTTTTAAAAGTCTTTATAAATATTTTATTCCTTAAAGTTAAACTATTCCCAGCTGAGAGGTTCTGCTAATTGTACTCCACCCATAAGCATACAGCACAGGTCTGTTCTGTCAAGGCACTAGGCTTTGCAGACAATGCATGGGTGGTTACACCACGATAACAGTGTCAGATTCAGAGGTATTTCAAATAATACCCAAACATTTTATATAATATAAAGTGCCATGTAGTCCTGTAGACTAAACCTTTTTCAGAATATAATGTGGAATATGCCA